>VXBL01001747.1:0-13795 GCA_013400195.1 Aramus guarauna
TTCTATGATTCTATGAACCAGTCTGACCAAAATATATGATCAGAAACAGGAACTACTGGTTAACATTAGCTTGTCCTTTTAAGTAAAAAAAAAACTTTTGCAATCGGGGGAACATTTAAAACAAGGTTAACCCAAAAGAACTTGGTGGCTCAGAGATGGTTACTTTTTTCTTGTTGGGTATGGTTTCTTTGCTACTTTTTGGGTGCCTTGTCCAGCTGCTGCCACATAGCAGCTGCCAAGTAAGATCATCATGTGTGACAGTCTGAGCTTATTTCCCGTAATGTCCGTAATAATGGTTAGAGATGAGCTCTAATTCAACACTTTAACCCTTAAGGCATTTATTGACTTTTGTATCTTGGGATCATGAATTCTTGAAGTGAAGTGAATGTCATTGTCCCTTCATATAAGACTGTCTACCCTCCAGTAATGAGAGTTCACCTGCTGAAGCCTTTCTCAGATAAATAAACCTATGGTTTATCTGCTTGGTCTATTTTGCTAGTTCCCTAATGCTTTGTGTCCCCCATGTTATCAATTTTTCCTATTTTCTTCCTTCTTACCAATGATCTCATATCTCAGATAATAAACATTTTAAAGTTTTTCAGACTAGAAAAGGTCATTTAGTCTCTCCTATCATAAAAATATAAATCTGAAAATTTTGCCTAGTGATGTCTCATTTAGCCTAACTAGTTTTGCTTGACCTACTGGATTGACTTTTTTTTACAAAGTCAACCAGTGTTGATGCTTGCTTTCCACAACTTGGATTTTTTCTATTTTGTTATCTCTTTGACTGTTTAATTGTTCTTTCTGTTACTGCTGCATAATTTCCAGTTTGAACTTTGCTAAATTCAGCTTCAAACTTCTTACATCTTGCCTTTCTCTGCTATACTGAAATAATGTGCTACCATCAGCTGTCTGTTAGCCACATCTGCAGAGTGCAATTAAATCACCTCTTATGCTCTCTCTCACAAGCTAAATCAATTAGGCATCTGTCAGCTATTTAAAAAAAAAAAAAACTCCAAAAAAAGAACCATTTTTTTTTTACCTTTCTGAAAAATAAAGTCTTCTAACTCCAGTTCAGGTGATGGATGTCAAGGACACAGGAAGAATGTATAAGGGAGACCCATGAGTATAAAATACTTTGGTGGCCTGAAACAGTGTGGCTCAGTCTCTGACCTTCCATATCACTCAGTCTATCACATATGGAATAGCATCAGCATCCTACATTTAATATCCTTCTGACAAAGAGTTCTTTGTTCATTAAGGCTATAAAAAACAATAGAGAGAAAACATCACCTTAAAATGCCTGATGTTAATTGAAAGCCTATTTTTAATATAACGAGACCATCAGCCACTAGAGGCCCTTCACGTCTAGCAGACTGGCTGAGCCAAGCTACTGTAGAATATGCCTCTGGTTTGATTTAGTGCACTCAGAGGGGAAATACTGAAATGATAAACTACCTAACTGAGAAGCAATATTCAGAGTATCTGTGTTAGGCACCTCTGTCAGGGTTTGGTCTCTTCTCAGCTACTGTTGTAGTCAAAAAAACACCCTTGATATTCATGTCTCTTCACTCGGGCATATCTTTTCATTCTTTCCTCTTCGTGTTTTCTCAGATGCTTAAATTGAAGCATAAATGCTGATCTTTTATACTGTTTCTGGTGTTAGTGCTCAAGGCACCCTATCTGGAAAGCAGAAGGGAGGACCCTGGGACCCAGGTGGGAGAAGCAGCAGCAGGGCACATAGGCAGCACTGCTGTATTTCCCTCCGCAGTTTGAACAGATAAAGTAAATTAGGTGGATCTGCCATGTAATGGGGGACTCATACCTGCAAATACTTATTGTGAGTGCTTAGATGGAAGCATAAGAGTGATTAGATAAGTCTTCCCAATATGCTGTTGGGAAAGGGAATTCACAGTGAATTACAAGTATATATGTTACTATTATGCTAGAGCTTCCATCTGAATTGCGGTTTTGTGCTGGATGCTTTTCAAATAACAACATATATTGTCAGCATATGATGCTGGTCCAGCTTTCAACGCTAGAGGGCAAGACTTGGGAGGTACCTATATACTGAAAAAAGTGGCTGCCAGAAGAAAAACGATCCTTTGCCTTGTAAAAAGACTAGTATATTCTGCGGATCTGCTTCCTGAATGCCAAGAGTGATGCCTGGCCGCCTGTGCTGTTATGGCCCGCCACCTCTTTCACAACACACACAAGTGACAATGAGGAAAACCTGGTGTTTCTCAGGTGTCACCTGTTTGGGTTTTTTTACTGCATATTGTCTCTACAGCAATTAGGTAGATGATCTGCTCAGCCTGGTGGCAGAGCTATGAGAGGAAGTAGAAAGGTTAAGGAGCATCAAGGAGGCTGAGAGAGACACTGGTGGACCCAACCTCTGCCCTTCCTGAGATAAACAGGGACAGACACCAGGCAAAACCCAAGATGAAAGGGACCCTGTATCTGCCCCCCTGCCAGGTTGAAAGTTGTAGCTTAAAACGAAGGAGTGAACGGAGGCAAGTCCATGCTTGGGATGGCAGGTGAACCTCCTCCTTGCTCACCTCACCTTTCCAACTGCCTCTGTACAACAGGTATGAGGCTCTGGCTGTGGAAGGCCTGTCAAAGGAGGATATGGACAACAGTCAAGCTACATCAGAGGTATCACCAAGGCCAGAAGGCCTGCACCCATTATTATGACCACGTCCACGAAAAAGAAAAGGCAGGTTATGGTTGTAGGGAACTCCCTTTTGAGGAGTACAGAGGGTCCTATATGCAGGGCAGACGCTCCTCTTACAGAAGACTGCTGCCTCCCTGGGGCCTGCATTAAAGATATTACGAGGAAACTCCCCAGCCTGGTATGGCCCTCTGACTACTACCCACCACTGCTCCTCCATGTGGGTGGAGACAAAGCCGCAACATGCAATGCAAAAGCCATCAAAAGAGACTGCAGGTCCTGGGACAGTCACTGAAGGGATCTGGAGTACAGGTTATTTTTTCCTCCCTCCCTCCAGTTGCGGGCAGCGACACTGGGAGGAACAGATGGACACAGTCCATAAATGCATGGTTCCATGGCTGGTGTCACTGCCACAATTTTGGTTTTTTTGACAATGGCCTACATGGTACCAGGCTTGATGAATTCAGATGGGATGCACCTCCCTCAAAGGGGAAAAAGGGTTTTGCCCAGGAGCTAGGGGGCTCATTGTCAGACCTTTAAACTGGGCTTGAAGTGGGAGGGGCATAATATCAGGCTTGCCTGTGACAAGTTGTGGGACAACAAGCCAAGAGTGGAAGGATGGGGTGCCAGTGAGGGCCCTCAGCCTGTTGCTCAGAGACATGCTGGACAGACTGCAGCATGCTTAAAGTCTAGAGGAGATGAGCCACAGGCTCGNAGAGCTTATGGGTCAGGATTAAAGGGAGCATAAGGACAGGGGACATCATAGTGGGGATCTGCTACTGGGAGAATGAAGAACTGCCCACTCTAGGAGAAGATCGAGACCTTCTAAGGAAACTGAAGGTGCACAAGTCCATGGGACCTGATGAGATACATCCATGGGTCCTGAAGGAACTGGTGGATGAAGTGGCTAAGCCACTTTCCATCATATTTGAGAAGTCGTGGCAGTCTGGTGAAGTTCCCACTGACTGGAAAAAGGGAAACATAACCCTCATTTTTAGAAAGAGAAAAAAGGCAGTCCCAGGGAACTACAGGCTGGTCATTCTCACCTCTGTGCCTGGCAAGATCATGGAGCAGATCCTCCTGGAAATTATGCTCAGGCACATGGAGAACAGAGAGGTGACTGGTGACAGCCAACATGGCTTCACTAAGGGCAAATCCCTGGAAGTGTTCAAGGCCAGGCTGGATGGGGCTTTGGGCAACCTAGTCTAGTGGAAGGTGTCCATGCTTGTGGCAGGAGGGTTGGAACTAGATGATCTTTGAGGTCCCTTCCAAGCAAAACCATTCTGTGATTCTATGATTCTGTAATTAGTTATCACTGTTGTGGCCTTTAGTGCTGTTATAGTATTCATTCAGAAATTAAAATAGGATCCCAACTGGAGACTAAGTGACTTTTCAGGACTGTAGTTAAGTGAGAGAGTTCTTTCAAATTAATAACCTCTCGCTCAGGATCAAAATAACCCTTTAAAATCGCCCAGCAAAATTTTGAAAGGCTGGTAAGATCAGAAGAGTCCTTGAGCTACTCAGACCAACTATACAAAGCAGAAGACCTATGTGTTATTGGGAATGTTGTAACATATGAAGGATGAAGTAAATCCTCACTGTGCAAATGTCACCACAAATGCAAGCAGATCTGTGTGAAGGAAAGACATTAAGCTTCAGCTGGACAAGAAATACATTACTCAGTAACACTAAAAAGTTGTACTGAGTCAACAGTCCTATTTGGGGTGGACAGATTGTGAGCTGCAAACAGCGTGATTAATATGGAGGGCCTGTTTGAGATTACCAGCTTTAGAGCTTTATAACAAACAAACTGTTCTGTGATGGAGATGTGCCCAGCTTTGTGTTTTTCTTTAGTCTATATTCTTTCTTAATGCTTTTCTAAGAGTATATTTTAATAAGAGCCTTTTCTTGTACTTGGCTATTAATGTGACAGCAGGTACTGGCAGATTAGCAAGGGAGGTAGAGTATTTTCTGCTTTTGCAGGATGGAATGGTAGGAAGAAAATAGAAGCAGCAGAATTGACTAGAAATACTCACTGGGTGAACAGAAAGCAGATTGCAAGTGATAAGGCATAACTTTAGGGGGAAAAAAGCTGAAAAAAGGTTTGTACTATTTTAAACTTCCTAAAGGTACAATAAGTGGAAAAAATGCATGGTGGAGGACATCTATCAGCATGTTGATTTCACTGCGATATACTTTTTTGCAGTGCAGACCTTCCTTAATCTTTCTTTCCCCTTTCCTTTATTATCCTTCTCTTTACATATATGAAGTTGTGAAGGGGGAGGGAAAAGATTTGTAAAATGTTTGAGCTGCTCTCCAGTTTTTCTCCTAGATGACCGTGGCAAGGCACGGCTGGAGGGAGGGCATGAAAGACTTGAAGGACTACCAGCAAGCCTGCCTCAGCCTTGCCGGCCAGCACAAAGCCCGCGGGCACTCAATGCCTGCGCTGTGGCACATGGGCTTTAACCATCAGAGGCGGTGTGACCTGTGTGTGAAGCACATTGTAAGCTGAGCAAGTTGGTGCCTGGACAGGAGCTGGTGGATCCCCAGGGAAGCACTTGGGTTCATACGGCAATGAAGGCAGGGGCAGCTCTGGCCTTTATTCTCCACTTTATTTAGCTATGGCCTTCTGAGGGATATTTTCCTGGAAAATCTAGTTGATGTGACCTGATGAAAATTCAGGTCCCAAGGCAATGGAGTGCACTATTTCATTCTTCCTGTGTCATGATAAAACCTGTCTGCCTTGTCTCTGCTGGGATTTTCCACTGCAGGTAGACACCATGCTGTGAAAGAAGCCTGAGATAATTCAGCCCTTTCCATCTAGGTCCTTATGGCCCTATCCTGAGTGTATCTGTTTAAGTCTCGTTTAGGGAAGAATTAGAACAGCTCAAGGGTGTTTGAGGTCTTAGGGAAACCTCCTTTTTCCTTTGGACTCTGCTTTTTCAGCACAAGTTGAGGTGTAGACAGAAGTAGTTCAGGTAGACCAAACTCAGAAATAGCACCTGGTCTTTCACAGACTACACCAAAAAGGAACATCAGTGTTGGGCAGAAGAACTTGGAAAACTGGTCTTGCCCTAACATGACCTCCTATAACAGAGGCATCAGACCAGTATCTCATGTAATACATGAGTGCAAAATGGTCATTACGTGGCCATCATCATGGACAAGAAGAGACGACCAAGATTCATTCTCTGTGAAGAAAAATCTGTATGGCGATCTAGTGTTTTCATGGACTTCAATTCTTCCAGATCAGTTTGTACAAATATATATATAGGTATCTTTGCAATATCAAACTGCATGGAATGACCAACAGAAAACATTATTAATATGTCAGGCATTCCAAAATGACAAAATTAAGGCTGTTTGTGCAATATGTTAATCTCCATGCATGCTGCATTGATGATAATCTTCTTAATTTCAGATTGCATGTGTTTTTCCACTCTTTTTGAATGGGATAGGCATAGGCAGCACTCAGTGAATGAGCTTCCATTTCAGAATTATTGCCCACAAGTCAGAGTCTGCTCTGAAGACAATATCGTTAATTTTCCCCTTGGTTTTCAATAGTTCTTGTCAATATATTATGTATGCCTGTAAAACTTAAAAAATAAAAAAAAAAAAAGAGAAAGAAAACTGCTGTTAGAGTGTAGTCATTCCCATTTTATAGTTGGTAACAGGAAGATTTAGATAAGACAACACTCACCTGTTTTGGGTTCTTTTTGTGTGTGTATGGTCAATCCGCAATCTCTTAGATTTAATTTAAAGAAAAGCAGCACTATTCAGTATGGTCAGAGTCCTGTTCTTGTGACCTAGACACTTTTCTCTAGATTCAGTGCTACTGCTAAGCAGATCCTATATGTTCATGAACTTAATGGATAGCCCTGGTAATAGACAACATTCAGTTTTGACAAAATCAAAGTGTCACTAGAGGACACTGGACTTTTAATTACATTTTCAACAAGAAAGAGTAAAAATGCTTTGAGATATTTTCTGCCCATAGAAATGGAAAATATTAGTACAATTTCACAAAAATTGGAAGCTGCTGACAACTGTCTTCAATTGTCTTACAATGGTGGGTGTCTGGCAGTGCTAGGATAAGCTCAGTACCATTTAACAGAAGTGCAGGACTTGCTCTGAAGCAAATTGAGGATAGCTTTTTTTTTTTTTTTTTTCCCCCTATTTTAAAAGGAAAAGAAAACCAAAGAGAAAAAAATTTTCAAGAGTCTGATCATAACAAATTATTACTTTTTTATCATAATCTTGCTAGACCCTTTCTGGGAAACTCATGCTTTAGATTTGATGCCTTTTCTGAAATCCATGGCTGTTTGAAGGAAGGACTGGAAAGGCTTTTACTTTTCTACTTACAAGCTCCCAGTCTTTATCTCTTGAAATTGCTACAGCTGCTAGAATTGAACATTGGTAACTTGTGTCAGACTCATCAACTTTTGCTGATGTCTGATATTTTAAGGCATTTCTTTTAAAAGCAGTTTTCATTGCTTCAATACACTTTCCCCCAGTGCTCAAATGGATACAAGTTAACAATGACTGAGAATGGCTTTATACACAACTGTATTCCTGTGTTCAAAAATAACTATGCCTAATCTATCATTTCAATTGAACATTAATTTTTTTCATGGTTTTAAAACTATCATTTTAATTTAACAGTCTTTTAAGAAACTTATTTAGTGAACAGTAAAAAAAGTCGGACAAAGTCCCTAATGATCAACACCACCTGTTAAATAAATGAAGTTGTGTTTGTTGTTGCCTGGATGCAAGCTGGAAAAAAAAAACAGCCAGTGCTTTGAAAAATTGTATGAAGGAGTTGGTTTTAAATTATTTTAGCTAAAATCAATATAAGAATCTTTTTAGCTTATCTTTTAATTGTGTAAGTCTTTTGGCTTGCTAAAATTACAGATTCTGGAATGTTTGTGGGTTTGATTTGTGAGGAAATTCCTTGTCTTAAATGAAAAATTCATAATAAATGTAAGAAAAAAATGGGATTATGCACATGGAATAGAGCTGATCATCTTTACTCTTCAAATTTTTTATTTGAAAAATGCAGACCACTTCAGCATTGTTTAGTGGAGGCACAGACAGCCTTACAGGGCGTTTAAGGCTGCTGTTAACAGGCTTTTTTACAGACACTCTTTTCAAAATGAAGTTGTTGAGCTATCCTTCCAGTGAAAAATCATGGACTAAGTGTTTTCCTGCTAAGTAAATTTCAAGCTAAATGTGATTTATGTCCTGTCACATGATGGTTGTATTGAACTATTTTTTGCTGAGTAATTCTGAAAAAACAGTACACATACAGTTAATTTACTGCCTAAGCTTGTCATAATGAAGATCAGCTAGAGAAATTGAGAGGCAGTTAGAGTTGTGGAGTCTGATTTTCTGCTCCTTCAAAGCCTGTATGACTGGCTGCGCTTGGGCAAACCACCTGGAGTGGGTTAGACTTGCAAGTGCTGGTGCAAATGAGTACGTACGGTGCAAAACTGCAAAGCAGTGGCAGTCTTTACTGCTGAATGAGATCACATCAGATGCAGGCACTTGGCCATTTTCAAAATGGACTTTTAGGACGTTTGGTGGGTAAGAAATACTTTTCAAAACCTGAATTCTGAAAAATTGGATGTCCATGGTAAAGCGCAAGAGCTGCTTTCTAGTTGATTTCGTGCCCTGGTTTGGACTTCTTGCTTATCTAATTTTAGAGGGCTGGGACATTAAGGATGTTTAAGACAGGCAGGTACTTCTAGACTGCTGCTATTCCCATGTATTGTAAGCACAGATCTGAAGCTCAAGTGGAGCCCTTGAATGAATTGTCTAAGCAGAAAAGTACACTTTAGAAAGTGTTAATTGCAAATGTTATCAGATAAGTAACTGGCACATGAAAAAGGAAGGAATGGCCTTTCCGAGTAGTATGGTGTCCTGAAATAAAACCTTTAAACATTTCTTCAGAAGACGCAAGATATAACGGTTCTGTGGGACACACTGGGTACCTAATACATCCATATGTGTATGCTACTCTTTGATCTGATTGAGTAATTTGCACAAATTAGTCTATTCATTCTGCTTGTCCTTCTGTCATGGATTTCCTGGACTTTCTTGCTGTCAGACATGACTCAGAAATTTTCCTCCATTTCACACCTTTGGATAGTGTGGCTATTTCGGCCACAGGCCTGGAAGCCTGGGGAGGGTTACGAAGGGCACAAGGTGGGGCAGCATCAAAGACTCTCAGATCTGAAGCTCAGCCAGGAGAACTTGTGTTAGGGTCTGTGGTCAGAAGAAAGTTGAGGGAAGAAAGCAATAAATTTGGAAAGCAGAGATGTGTCTGTGTGGGATGTCAAGCTGCAAGGGAAAGAATCAGTGTTTTAATTAAGAAAATAAGAGAAAATCAAGAACTGAAAAAGAATAAAAATAGCATGGACTAGGCAAGATTAGCATTTTTCAAACTATTAAATCAGTTGTAAGAAGGACGTTAAGATTAGAAAAAAAAAAAAAGTTGAATAAAAAGTGTATTTAAGTTTCATTCTAAAGTTATTCCAAATTCAGAAAATATCCATTACCTCCCCTGAAGATCAGGCACACATGACAGTGGGACACATGACAGTGTTAACTTCTGTCAAAGTTAACAGAACTAAAATTAATAAATGGTATCAGGGTATGAAGAAGACATACTGGATGAATGTGGTCAACCCAAAGAAATGGAAAGAGTGATTGCGGTCAACGAAATCTGGACTTTAATATTTATTTGATTCAGTGCCTTACAAAAACTTAACAGAAAACTTAATTAAGAACACCTCAGAAAAGAGCAGTATTAGATGAAAAGAAACTGGCTGCATGTCTGTAAACAAATGATGGTGACGGGAGAGAGAACTGCCTGGATGAGGGTGTGTACGCATATATCAGTCTGTGAAAAGCATTCTCTTCCAAGAGTCTGTTGTGCCAAGCTGATTTATATTTCTTTGTTAGTGATTGATCCAGAAGATTAAGATTTTAGCAAGTACAGTACTGGCAATACTCCCTGTGCACATTTAACTTCCAGTAAGAAATTAATAAACCCAGAAAACATTTGCTAATAGATCTGTGAAAAATCAATCTCCTAACTAAGGATTCAATAGATTAGTAATTACTCACAAAGGAGAAATGAGACACTAGACCACCTGCAAGAGGAAGATAGCAGAAACTACTTAGGTATCAGCTTGCTGCAAAACTAGACAGTTAAAAACAAATGAAGTAAAAACTCAGCCAGTATAGCCTTGGCTAATATGTTAAAATATTTGCCCATTCTGGAGTTTAATGTGGTCATTTTTCCATACATATGAAAGTTCTGAACTGAGATTCCTTTCTTGGTCCCCTTTAGCTACCGCAACATAGCTATCAGAAAGGAGAGCTGAGAAGCAGTGCCAGTTTGGTCACAGGACATGGAAATGCACAAAAAGCTAAGAACTCTTAACTCTTAAAATGGCATAGGATCTGAGGGCCTAATGTAATGTTCTGATAAAAAATTATTGTGATGTGAAACATCTATGAATAAGAACTTCTGGTGAAATGTTAACATGCCAAAGAGATCAGAAGATGCAAGTGACACAGATGTCCATCCCTCTGATTTCCAGCTGGCTGTATAGCATGGGATGGAAGGGAGAGATTCTGCTTAGGGTTTTCCATCACCAAACTTGGAAACATCTGTTGTAAGAAGGAAAGTTAAAAAGTTGCCTGGATGTATATTTAAAATGTGATGTGGTGCCATGGTATTAATATTAATAATTTCATTATCTCATAATGAACTCTGAATAACAATGTTAGGAAAAATTCTGAAGTCAATGTTGGGGAATATTCTGAAAAAGAAAATAACATGAGTACTTGAAAGTAATATATGACAAGAGGATGGCGCAAATGGTACAAAGCTGTTGATAATCTTATTTAATTGTCATCAGACCTGAGTACTTTGAGGGCATATTTTCAAGAGAAGAACACTTGTTGAGTAGCTAAAATGCTACTCAACAGTAGCAAATACATTAAAATCATTTTGGAGACATTAGGCTTTGGTTTAGTAGATGTTTACTTTGAAACAATGTAAACAAGTTGGATAATGAGATTGAGTCAAATATAATTGGAGGCTATGGGGAGTGTTTATTTTCCTTTCTGTGCGTTCAGGGATTTGTATGCAGTAGTTAACTCCTGTGAAGCCACAGAAGGAATTAGATATGAAGCATTAATCCCTAGTGAAACAGATCCCTGTGGCTTCAAAGGGCAAACAACATGAACAGAGATCAGTTAATTCTGTAAAATTATTCTGCAGTGCCGATTAGAAATAAAAGAAAACAAGTCCCAAGCCCATTTCAAAGGATGTTGTTCAGTAGCAAAGACATGCTGACCTCATGGAAATTAGTGGAAAAATTATTGATTTTTATGGACCTGAAATTCATTGAAGGTCTCCAGCACTTCAGCTGCCCAACTGAAGTAATTTTTGCTCTAGTTCAAAAGCAGAGTTCCATATGCTTTTTAATGCATCTTGTTAAAGGAATGATCCCTGCAACACAAAAAGCATACCAAGGGAACTGAGAAATATGAAAAGTCAAGGGACCGATTACACTAAAGGCGTCTTCACAGCCATTGACACAGATGATTCAGATCCTGACAAATCTTGTTCATAAAGTGTTTCTAGCCTGCCTATCTGAAAGAGCCTCTGCTCACCAAAGAGCAAAAAAATAGCATGAGGAAACAGTGCAAATTATTTTTAAAATCCCAGTTACCTTAGTCTAAAAATGGGAAAATCATTGCTCCATTTAAATATGGAGCACAACTAACCTTCACAACAATACAATCAGCCTGCAAATTGCAAACCTCTGGATATTACGTTTAACTGCACACTCTGAAGCAGAGGGAAGGCTCAGCTTAAACAAGCCTATATAAGCCAATCATAAAATCATAGGATCATAGAATGGTTTGGGTTGGAAGGGACTTTTAAAGGTCATTTAGTCTAACCTCCCTGCAATCAGCAGAGACATTTTCAACTAGATCAGGTTGGTCAGAGCCCTGTCCAACCTGACCTTGGATATTTCCAGGGATGGGGCATCTACCACCTCTCTGGGCAACCTGTTCCAGCGTTTCACCACTATATAGGGAAGCCTATATAGCTTAGCCTATATAAACTAAGCATTCCCTCAGCTTAAACAGGCAGGATTCTTTGGGTGGAAGGATGAAAACAAAGCAAAGTTTGCTTTGTTCAGGTCTGAAAATCAGTGTTACACAGCACTTGAACATTGACTTCAGGATCCTAGGAAGAAGAAATAGGAGACCATGAATGAAGGATAGAAAGATTAAAATACTCATAGATTTTTTCATCCCTTTATCTCAGTTTCTGGAGGAGAAATGTTCAGTGAGGGGCATTTTGTAATGGCATACATTACATCTGTTAACACAAGCCAAGGGCTCAGTTTAGCTGCTTATTATTTTCTTGTTCACTGCTCCAACTAATTTCCCTCTGTCAGTTAACAGAGGGTCCACTACAAGAGATACAGCATGTGAGGCTGAGTTGCAGCCATCAAAGGCACAATACAGATAACTTAAATATATTTGCTGGACATAATTACATGTAAGAAGTCAATTCTGATTGCTCAGGGGTGAATTATGGGTAGCTGTTGTCATGACCTTGCTTGGCAGTTTCCTGACAGTTAAGGTAATTCAAATCCAGACAAATATCTCATACTGTTCAAGAATGGAAATATTAAGCTACCTTCTCATTTCCTGCTGGGTGAAAGCATTTAAAAAGAGGCAGCACACGTGATCCAGCACTGCTCACTACCAATTTTTTTTCTATGATGTGAGGAGGTCTATGGTGTTGACACTGTTTCTCCAGAGAAAGTCTTTGAGAAGGGACTTGCAAGCCTTTCCAGCACCCATTTCAAAGTAAACACAAATGTTTTCCATTAGCAAATGCAGAAGGAGATGATAGAGGAAATGGAGTAATAAGAGTCTGAGAACAGCCTGAAAGAGCTGTATCATGATATTAGCCAGCCCAGATGTGACATCAGCCTTTACCAGGGTTCCAGGAAAGAGCTGGCAGGAAGGGAATGTGGAGAATAAAGACTGTGTTTTAAAGTACCATAAAGAAAATAAATCTTCCTGTGATTGCTGCATGAGGCTTAAATAATCATCAATCTAATTTCCATTTTTCAAAATATTTATGTTTCATATTAAAAAATAGTGATAACACTTGCATGTTTATCACAGTGTAATAACTTGACTCTGACTCAAAATGAACAACCCTTTCCTTAATCATTTATCATTAAAATATTAGCCAAAATAATTACAAAAGGAAGTAAATTTACACTGTTTTTGTACTCAGTAATCAAACATTGGTTTACCTTAAATTGAAGTCAATGTAAATTATACATAGTTAATGATATTATCATAGAATCATAGAATGGCCTTGTTTTGAAGTGACCTTAAAGATCACCAACTTCCAACCCACCCTCCACTAGACCAGGTTGCCCAGAACCCCATCCAACCTGGCCTTGAACACTGCCAGGGAGGGGACATCCACAGCTTCTACTGGCAGCCTGTTCCAGTGCCTCACCACCCTCACAGTAATGAATTTCTACCTTATATCTAAACTAAATCTACCCTCTTTCAGTTTAAAGCCATTACCCCTTGTCCTATCACTACTCTCCCTGATGAGCAGACCCTCTCCAGCTTTCCTGTAGGCCCCCTTTAGGTACTGGAAGGCTGCAATTACATCTCCCCGGAACCTTCTCTTCTTCAGGCTGAACAACCCCAACTCTCTCAGCCTGTCCTCATAGCAGAGGTGCTCCAGCCCTCTGATCATCTTCATGGCCCTCCTCTGGACTCGCTCCAACAGCTCCATGTCTTTCTTGTACTGGGGGCCCCAGAGCTGGACACAGTACTCTGGGTGGGGTCTCACAAGAGCAGAATAGAGGGGCAGAACCACCTCCCTCGACCTGCTGGCCATGCTGTTTTTGATGCAGCCCAGGACACGGTTGGCTTTCTGGACTACAAGCACATGCTGCTGGCTCATCTTGAGTTTTTCATCAATCAACTCTCCAAAGTCCTTCTCCTCAGGGATGCTTTCAATCCATTCTCCACCCAGCCTGTAGTGGTGCTTGGGAT
>VXBL01001747.1:13954-26724 GCA_013400195.1 Aramus guarauna
TTTCCAGGAGGATCTGCTCCATGATCTTGCCAGGCACAGAGGTGAGAATGACCGGCCTGTAGTTCCCTGGGACTGCCTTTTTTCTCTTTCTAAAAATGAGGGTTATGTTTCCCCTTTTCCAGTCAGTGGGAACTCCACCAGACTGCCACGACTTCTCAAATATGATGGAGAGAGGCTTAGCCACTTCATCCACCAGTTCCCTCAGGACCCACAGGTGCTTCTCATCAGGTCCCATGGACCTGTGCACCTTCAATTTCCTTAGAAGGTCTTGAACTTGATCTTCTCCTACAGTGGGCATTTCTTCATTCTCCCAGTCCCTGCCTTTGCCTTCTGTGACCTGGGTGGTGTGGCTGGGGCCGTTGCCAGTGAAGACTGAGGGAAAAAGATTGTTGAGTACCTCAGCCTTCTCCATATCCTCGAATAACCAGGTCTCCTGTTTTCTTCCGGAGGAGGAAGTCTTGTTTAATTTATCAAAAATGCCAGCCAGTACATAGGAAGTATCCTATGATACCTACATGTTTATTTGGAAAGATATTGCTGACTTGACGCTAATAGTAATCAACATTTTACTAAACTAGTATAAGCATTAGTTTTAGTTATTACCTTGAAACAGAGACTTCTATGCTTGCTTCCAGTGTCTGGTCTTCTTGTCTTCAAGCAGTTGAGATATTGAAATGGACATAAAAGATACCTATATTATTATCATATAGGAAAATTAGCTATGAACAGTTAAATATTATGAAGTGCATTTTTTACTTCCTATTTTAGAACAGATGCTACAATCTGCTGCAGAATAAATACAGCACAGCTACCAGTATTGCATAATAGAGAGCTGCCAACTCTGATCTGTGTTACTTAAACTGATATCTGCAATACACAGATATGCAATATGAATGTAAATGAAAACCTCCACTGTGTGTGTTCCAAATAATGTATATGTGTTCAAAATAATGTATGTGTGATCTATACACAATACTAGTTAGCATAGAGAAAAATTTTCCACATTGAAGATGCCTTCAGAGCTTAATTCTGTCTGTTCTCAGTGCTTTTACCAAGAAACAACTGAAGATGGTTATTAGGGAGAGACGACCTAGAGAAAATCATGAGGAAAGCCCAAAGACCATGGCTGGAGTCTAACACTATATAGGTCAAAGCTGCTGGAGGACAGTAGTCACCCTTTCTTCCTTTGCCAACTATGCTACATTAGTAAGTGTCCTTTATTACTAGATGCACTCAGGAAGATTACCTACACTACCCACAGCCTGAACTACTACTATAGTCTACATATTCAAACCCTGGAGTGCAGTGCTAGGGACTTGGGAAAAGCAGATTACCTCAGATATCTGAAACCTGCTGGAGCAAAAAAGTGCATGGCTGGTAACCAGATTTGTCTTCTTATGGAAAAGTGTTGTAAAATGGAGGACACTAGCGTTAACTATTTGGTTTTGAATCTGGGATGGTTTTACTTATGATGTGTGGCACTTACAAACTATGTTTGTTTTCAGCATCAGCTGATCTTTTTTTTTTTTTTCCAGAAAGCATCAAATATTCTTTTAAAGAAGAATCCTAAGGTCAACAAAAGTTTGTAATATCTCTTCCCTCTTCTGGCGTGACATGCTCAGCAGCCTGTGGCAGCAATGTTTCTTTCCTTTTTTGTATTATCCCCTCACCTCCTATCCCCATATGCAAAAGCAAACACAATTGACTTCTGCATAAGGTCATTGCAGAAAATCAGTTTCCCCTTAGTGTCCACAATTACATAATTTCCACTGCCTCTGTTGCTCGTGTCACTGAAATGTACGTGCTTCTCATTCTCCTTTCTATTCAGAGGCTGGGCACTGCACCAGTGTACTTTCCTGATTTGTGGAGGTAGCTTAGGTAGGCTTCTTGAAATTCTTCCCTATGACAACCCTCTCACTTTTGGTAAATACTGTTGCTGCAAATCAAATAAAATATGAAGCAATTTTCTACTGGAGAATAGGAGCAGGTGCCATCTCTGTCCTAAACTTTGACTCTGAAGCCAGGGAAGCCAGCCTCTTGAATGCCATTTGGCATGGCTGACTCAAGACCTGCACTATACCTACAGTGTATTGATCAATACATCTGCTTTTCCTCTGTATAATTGAAGCTTCTGGTGGTTTTTGTCTTCACTTCCTGATGCACTGCTTTTAGAAAGCAACATTATGTTTGCCACCTGTGTAAAACCAATTATTCATGCAGTGACACTATTCCCATTTGAGAAGGACATGCTGCAAAACTCAGTAAGCACCCATGATAGAATACACATGGATGCAGGTCTCAGGCAGAAAAATAGGTTCCGCCTTCTCATTATTCCCAGAAGAAATGAAATCAAAAGGTTTAAAAATACATGGGAAACAAGTTTTCTGCTTAGTAACACTCCAAGCTTTTTGATACTAGACCTTTCAAATAAACCAGAAAATATACCACTTTGTCATCGTGTTCCTTTAGCTAAAAAAAAAGAGGCCACCTGAGTCTAACAGATGACTTCTTTCTTCAGCTCAGTTCAAAGAAACTCTTTGCCCTGGCTTCTTGCAAACTATTATCACTCAAAGGTGTGATGTCAGAAGATTCATACATGAAAGATACAGTATGTGTTTCTCCATTGAGTGCATTTTTCTCCCTTTTTACTGATGTCTGACACTGCAGCTCTGGCCACCCTAAAAAAATATATTTGAACAGTAGAGCTCTTGATGTAATGCTTTGCCTACGTGTCCTTAACCAGAGTGTTCATTGCCATTGTTGGTTGACTGAACTTGTCATATATTTCAGTAGCTGTCACAGGGCTGGAATGATCCGGGACACTGGATGAATACAAAGAGGTTGACATTACCGCAGTACATATGTTTTTACTTTGCAAGGCTGACGGGTGAGTAATTATGAAGGCAATCCTAGTGACAAATGAGATTAACAACCACAAATCTACATTTCATATTCTTGCAACTAGAGCCATATGACCTTCCTTTGTGTTTCTAACCAGATGAGAATAATAATGTACTAAAACCTGAGGAAGCAGATACAGCTTAAAGTAAACCCTTCCCTATGAGTGCACCCATTTCAAAAACATAAAGAATTCTTCATAAACTAGAAGAAATTGTAAACACAAACCATCAGGCCCTGCTGAAAACTAACCAGAGTATCTCAGTGGGTAATTTTTGGAACTCTGTATGCCATGGAGACTTTTGTTTTCTTTCTGACAGGCAAAGCTAGTAGTGAGATTTTGAGAAATATATATTAAAAAAAAAATCTAAAGTTGTGCATTTTCTTGAAGGAATACTTTTACGTGAGATTATTTGAACTGGAGAAATACTGTCTGAAAAACTATCCCAGAGAATGTTAGCAAATCCAAAGGAAGATTAAAATTTGTTGGCAGCACAACATTAATTCTCATTCCTCTGCATTTCAATACAGTTACAGAAATATAGGAATGGGCTTCTCATAGTATAGAGTTCCAACTGTAGAATTAATTTTTCTTCTTCAGAAAGTGCATAGATAGATGCTGATTCAGGAATAATTGTCTGCTTATTTTGATCCTTTGTAAGTATCTCTCTTTTACAGGATGATATTAAGCACCATTTTAAAAGAACTTATTAATTTCCTCAAGATCTTTTCTGTTGTTTTTTTTTCTTCCTCCTAACTCTTGGTTTATCCCTTCCCTAACACCCACATAGCTGGCACTAATTAAGATCCGATAACAATATCATGTTATTTTACAGAAAAGAAAACAGAGACAAAGAACCTTCCTTAAAGCCACACAATGAATCAGTGGTAAAGGCATAACCCAAACCTACTTTCAAACAAATGTCTGACCACATTCATTCTTACAGAACATGCAGCCTGGTGTTTTGATTGCACTTGTGAGAACTGAACATGTATGCAGATTAGTCAGCACTTGGGCTCCCTAAAACAAGGAGCATGGAAGCTGACTGTGCTGAGAGTTTCAGTGCACCATGGCAGTGTAAGGGATCCTTCCCTGAGGACTGCCCCTTACTCCTCCTTGCTAGAAGTTGCTACTGCAGGGGAAGAGCTAATGGAATGACTTGTGCGAGTGCACATCATCAACTCTGGTCAGAAATTGGCCAGCTCCATGCAATGTCTTAAAATGACACAATAGTTTCTCTAGTGAATATCTAACTGTGGAATTTCTGGCCAACTGCCAATATTTTGCTCAGTACCTTATGCAAAAGTCATGATGGGGGGTCATCAGTAAGAATGTAGAGGAAAAGAAGGTTGTGGTCAACATGGATTCACCAAGGAGAAATCATGCCTGGCCAATCTGATAGCCTTCGATGATGGCATGACTGGCTAGGTGGATGAAGGGAGAGCAGTGGATGTTGTCTACCTTGACTTCAGTAAGGCTTTTGACACAGTCTCCCATAACAACCTTGTTAGCAAGCTTAGGAAGTGTGGGTTGGACGAACGGACAGCGAAGTGGGTAGAGAACCGGCTGAAAGCCAGAGGCCAGAGGGTTGTGACAAGCGGTGCAGAGTCTAGTTGGAGGCCTGCAGTGAGTGGTGTGCCCCAAGGGCCAGTACTGAGTCCAGTTTTATTCAACATATTCATCAATGACCTAGACAAGGGGACAGAGTGCACCATCAGCAAGTTTGCTGATGATACCAAACTGGGAGGAGTGGGCTGACACACCAGAAGGCTGCGCTGCCATTCAGCGAGACCTGGACAGGCTGGAGATTTGGGCAAAGAGGAACAAAATGAAATTCAACAGGGGCAAGTGTAGGGTCCTACACCTAGGGAAGAATAACCCCAGGCACCAGTACAGGTTAGGGGTTGACCTGCTGGGAAGCAGCTCGGTGGGGAAGGACCTGGGACTCCTGGTGTATGACAGGCTCTCCATGACCCCGCAGTGTGCCCTCGTGGCCGAGAAGGTCAATGGTATCCTGGGGTGCATTCAGAAGAGTGTGGCCACCAGGTCAAGGGAGGTTATCCTCCCTCTCTACTCTGCTCTGGTGAGGACACATCTGGAGTCCTGGCTCCAGCTGTGGGCTCCTCAGTTCAAGAAAGACAGGGAACTACTGGAGAGAGTCCAGTAAAGGGCTACGGAGATGATTATGGGACTGGAGCATCTCTTTATATGAGGAACGGCTTAGAGAGCTGGGTCTTGTTCAGTCTGGAGAAGAGAAGACTGAGAGGGGATCTGATCAATGCTTATAAATATCTCAAGGGTGGATGTCAAGAGGGAGGGGTCAGACTCTTTTCAGTGGTGCCCAGTGACAGGACAAGGGGCGACGGGCACAAACTGGAACACAGGAAGTTCCATCTGAACATGAGAAAAAACTTCTTCACTTTGAGGGTGAGTGAGCACTGGGACAGGCTGCCCAGAGAGGTTGTGGAGTCTCCTTCTCTGGAGATATTCAAAACCTGCCTGGATGCGATCCTGGGCAACCTGCTCTAGGTGATCCTGCTTTAGCCAGGGGTGTTGGACTAGATGATTTCCAGAGGTCATTTCTAACCCCTACCGTTCCATGATTCTGTGATTCTGTGAACTTTTGTCTGCAAAACATTAATCTTCTGTATCCTATCTTTAACTACCTGCCTTTATGGTCTCACTTTCTACATATTTTGCAGGTTCCAGAGCACTTGGGACAGACTATGCAAACAGCCCAATTCCCTCTCTGATTAATTCCTCTGCACCCTCAGTCCTGCGTGCCACATGACAACATCCCAAGGACTGGCAAGCAAAATGGGCTAAACCATGTTACTATGGCTGAACCTGCCCTTAGGTTGAGATGCTCACTTATTATTTTGGTGAGATGTGCAATTTTGCAATGAGCAAAAGCAAGAAATGGAAACAGACTTTCAAACTGTGGACATACTCACATGGGACACAATCCCCCCAATTCTTTTTCCAAACAGATTAAGAGACAGTTGTAGGTAACAGAGATAGGATGTGATGATTTCTCTGAAACAGTTAAAAAGCTCTCCTTTAATGGAAAATAATGATGATTTAATGCTAGAGGCTACTGCCAAGTCCCTAGCATGATAATGTACTGCGGATACAAGGAAGACAGTGAAGTGTGGAAGCATTTAACTTGGAAATAAGGAGTAAAATGGAGGCAGACAATATGTCATTAATCATGTATGGAATTTGCCGACCACTCAACATCTCTACTCTGGTGAAAAAATTCCTGGCTGCTTTTAGAGACTCCAAATGCTGCTTATGAAGTTGACATGACATTTAAGGCCAAGTTGGGGCTCCTTCCTTGATTCTGAATTTTGGGCTAAGATTTCAGACCAGAGAGAAGGTGGATGGCTCTAAGTAAAAGCTAATGAGATCTACAGGGTAGCAGCATCTCACAGAATTACATCCTCACATTTCACCTCCAGAGGCTTATTCTTCATCTCCCTGATGAAACAGGACTGAGTAGGCCTGGTGATTGGTGTTTTAAGTACCTAGGCAGAATAGAAAATCAAGTAATGATTCTTTTTCTTCCTGAGTCATGCATAGCTAAGGGACCCAAAAATAGCTATTAGGTTGTTTCCTGCCACAACAGCCTCTTCTAACACAGCTGCAGAGTATTCATGGGAAGTACTTGATAAAATCACAATGATATCATTAGCAGCAACTGTGTTTCTCTCTTGAAGTGCTATTAGATGAGAAAAAGCAAGCAAAATTAAATTATATTAGAGCTAGATGTAAGTATATTTATTTCCTCATTAATTTTTACATTTTTGGCTGAATAATATGCAATCTGACTACATGCAGTTCTTTTAACTAAAAGTTTATTCTTTTTGATCTCTTTTTTTACTTCAGTCTACAGTTCTGTAGCAGAAACTTTCAAAAGAAAATCTAGTACAAGAACTAGTGAACTGTAGCAGTATCTGCCACTGTCATTTCCATTAATTATTGGAAGCTTTATGCTAACATCATAATGAGAGTATATCTGTATGTATGACTGTGTGTATGACTGTCTGTATATCTGATAAAATCAGTAAGATTATTTCTTTAACCAACCAGCCTTTTGCCAAGAGTAGGAAAAAAAAATCAGCCTGCTTCGTCTGAGAGCCTAAACTCCATTGTTTATGGCTGCTGCTTCCCTTGGCTGTTCTGCAGAACTTAATATAGCTGAATTCATTACATGGCATTTGCTGCTATGCTGTTTTAACAATTATTTTGGCAGTACATAAATGATTTGACAGGAGGAACTGTGTGAAAATTCCTACCAGAGCAGTAACCCCAGAAGCACTCTCTCTAGGTCACCTGATTGATCTGAGCTGATGTCAGCCGTGAGCCATCAATGTCATCCAATGACTATCTGGAATTGTGACGTGGTATATCATGGATCTGACAAAACTCTGTTTTGTTTGCCATGTTTAATAATTTCCATGCTTGATAGAAACTAACGCATGCTCTTTTCTCTCATCAGAGCTTCCTCTTGTCTAGGATGGATCTTGTGATTAATGGCATAGAAATGTATGGACAGTAAAAGAACCATTCTTCTGATATACAGAAAACTTAGGATGATGACATTTTGCCATGAATAGAAAGCTTGTTGCAAAAGCATTACATAAGCAATACCTTTAATCTGTAAGTTAATCATAATTTTTAAATTTGATGATATATGCACTGCTACTAAATATCGTTACAGACATATGCACAATATAAGCATGGGCTTCAGTTCCATAATTTCTATAACCTTTATAACCTGCCCATCATGATGAATACACACTCCTTTGGTGTTCCTCTTGAATGGTATGCAGACTCTGAGTGTAAAGCCTTTGTTCAGGAAACAGCTGACCAGACATTTTTAAGATTTTTAAAGTTACACTTTGTACCAAAAACTCTGCTGGAAGACCTAAAGTACTGCCACTTTCAGCTCCAGCTGGGAGTTTGTCTCTTGCCTGCAGAGGCCACTGGACATGCAGATGCATAGCGGTGTGAGTGCTCAGATTAGGTGGTGACTGGAATCAAGGGTAAGAGGCTTTATTCTTCAGCCCCAGGACACATACCAAAAGGAGATGCCTTCAAAGGGAGATGTATGAAATGCCTGTTTGATCTCCACAGACCTGGAGGAGCTTCCTGCAGACAAGACAGTGTGCTATGCAATAGAAAATGAAAAACACAATGCAAGTTTTCCCTTTTCTATATGCCAACGAAACCACTTCATGTACAATATGAGGATGCAGGAAATGTGATGGCATATCTGGTGCTGTGACCCAGTAGCCATGGCAACAACAGTGCAAAGACAGATTACCCCAGTGCTTATTTCTATCAGCAGCAGAACTGTAGTGATTTACGTTCGTCCCTTATCCACAAAATGAAAAGCTGCATTTCAGTTCTGTGTTAGTTTTAGTGGCTGAAAAGTTTAACAGGGAAGAAACTGACAGTATCTTCTATTCTGAGAATCAGAAGAATTTAAAAAAAAAAAAAAAAGTCACTGACAGGAACCATTTACTTGTCTTTCATTGTAATGCTGACCTGTCAAGTCTCATGTGATGACCATCAGACTTGCTCTTTTAGCCACTGCTTTTTCATTCCCCATTGTGGCATCTCCAGTTCATGCATCAGCAGTGTGCTGTCATGTGGCCTGACGTGTGAGTCCCATCTGTTGGGATTTTAAGGACTTGCAGAATCTGGCAAGGTCACAAAACTAAGCATCTATACAGCAGTGGAGCATCTTCATCTATTGCAAATATAACAACTTCCTTGGTTTGCCCCATCACAAGATTGTTGTGTAGTTTATTTGTCTTCTAACCTGACAAGAAGTCCCCACAGATTTTTTTTGATGGGTTTGTATCTGAGATCTGTGCTTGGGACAGATCTTGTCGTGTTTCAGTGCCGCATCTGGTCTCAACAGAATTTCTAGTTTCATTTCAGACTGTATTTTGTTAATTTATGCTTGCCTTCTTGATGAAATGTTTAAAACTGTCATTGGAAAGAAACATTCCTGAGTTCTTTTAATCACCATTTTCTTGATCTCTACATTTGCCCTTTACTTAGTCAAATATAAGGATTCCATACTTTAAAAAAAAAAAAAAAAGTCTAAAGAAGGCATACCTCAACATTTACATTTTACAAGCATAAGCCAAACTTGCAAACATGACAGACTGAGGCAGGGTGAACAACTTTTATTGCTATGTGAAAGACCCATAAGTCTCTTTTTTTTTTTTTTCTTTTCTCTGCATCCCAAGTCGAATCCCAGGATAAGTCAAACGGCATGCAGCAGTAAAAGAAATACTGTGTTCTAAAAGGTCAGGGGAAAAAAGAAAGCTATCTGACATTAAGGAAGAGAACACGAGAGAAAACATTGTCAAAATGTGTAGATATTTCAAAACAGCTGGCATTTTGTACCTAGTGAGAACCTTTATTTTCTTAAATCAAAAACTGAAAGGATTTGTATTTCAACCTAAAAATTACAAGAGAGGAACAATTATCATTAGTTAACTCTCTTTGCCTTATTATTCTCCCTCTTAACTTAGGCTTCCTCTACTTCTGAATCTTACTTGTTAATTTTATAGCATGGCCTAAACTTTGAAAATTTTGAAAGCACAGAAAATAATAATAAATGCATTGAACTTGTGAAATAAAGCTTAAATTGCATGAGTGGTATTTATATTTCTGTAGACCTCTCATGCAAAATTGAGAAACAGCTTTGTTAATGTGTCCATCATTCCAGAATTCATTCATCCAAAACAACTCAGTTGTAGACAAACCAGCTGTCTCCTGGTGCCTTTGTTAGTACAAATTTTCTTGTATTTAGTATGCAATCCTGAAAGTTATTGCTTATCTTTTATGCACTGTATAACTAGTGTTTTGGGCAAAAAACAAACTGTGTTACCAAGATCGAAAAATGTCCAAAAATTACACTGTTCTACATCTCAGTAAGCCAGATTGACTGTACTAGCTATCTCATGAGCAGTATGCTCATTCTAGTTTAGGTTTTGTGATGACATATGTTATTTGAATGACTATTTGCCACCACCTAGGGAAAATGAAATTTTTTTTTTTCTTTAGTCCAAATTAGCAAGTAATAACTAACTTGTTCTGTGCATTCCATGATCCAGCATTTGGTATGAAAAAAAAGAAATCAATTCCTATGAGTGTTAGCAAATGAAAAGGAGGTAGTATAATCAGTATAACTGAAAACCTGAACTGATGTTCATGACTAATTCTGCAGAGTTTCTACTATTCCTTGTTAAATGAATTAGATACTACGAAAATGGGTCCCTTGTATGTTAGCACCTGGTGAAAACAGTTAGCTCATAGTAATTATGCACAAAAAAGAGCTTCAAGTACATCATGTTCCAAAAAAGTTAACATATTTTAAGCCAGTGATGAGTAATCAACAGAAATTCCTGCCCCACAAAAACAGTGCTGTGTGGACAAAAGTGTTCAGGAGTATTGTCACAAGCATGCCACTAGACTAAGATGCTTGAGGTACAAAATCTTACTATTGTCTAGCATTATAGTATTTAATTCTGGTCCATTTCTTTCCCATACCATCTTCAAAAGCCTCTGAAGAAGACAGAAAGAAAAGGATAAAGATACCCCCAGAAAACAAATAATAAACAAAAGCCTGAGAAATTTAAAAAACCCCAGTATCGTCTCTTTAACCAACACACAACAAAAAATCTCAGCATTACTTCTTGCATTTTTATGCCTTTTAAAAATTAAAGAAACAAAAAAGTATTGTTTTTTTCAGAGGTGCTGGTTACTTTAACATTTTAGTAAAAAAAAAATTTAAAAAAATGATCCCATGCTTTAAAGAAGGACATATGACAATCCAGAAAGCAATTCTACTTTATGTTTTATTGGTAGTTCCCTGTATGGAGGTAGTAGGTGAGAGATTGCTTAGAGACTTCAATGCTAAGATAAATGCCAATATAGTAAAAATGGGTGGAGGATCTTTGTCTTTGGATAAATGTGTGAACCCAGCATCATTTAAGTCGTATAATTTCAACTACTGTATCTGCAATAAATCTACTTAAAAACTTCAATAGAAAAATAAATCCAGAGTATGGACTTTCTAAATTCTATAATCAAAAGCTTCTCTGAATACTTTAATCTACTGTTTCAAATATCTATTCAGATAAGTTTTAAAATGACATTCCAAAATGAGAATTGTTTTATGGAAAGCTATAGTTTAATATATTCATGATTGTGTAATATATTTATACTACTTTCTTAAAAACAAAACTCCATAAAACAATACTTTGATTGGAAGAAGAATCCCTCTGTTTTTCCCTAATTGCACTTGATAACAAATATAATGTGCCCTGTTTTCAGAAGGAAATGGCTTGCTGCTCACGATTTTTGTACGTATTCACCTAAAATCAATAGCAAGAATAAATCGCATGCATAAAAAAATTAATCAGCACTTAGTATGCTCATGCATGCATGCACACATACAGATGGTCTGAAACGTTGAGCAAATTCATGTCTACATGCCTGCACTGGGAGAAAAAGTAACATTCAGTATTTCACGCAGGAAAGAAGAATCAGCTGCAAAAACGCGTGACAGCATATGTGTCTTATTATGACTTTGAAAGAAACTCCACTTAATTCCTATTTTCATGTTATAGTGAGGAAGGCTTAAATAGCTGTGAATGAACTTAAAAAGCTGCAGAGCTAGAGTGAAATTACTTCTTACACACAATTTAAACCACGATCACATCTCTATTACACAATTCGCCTGTGTCACAGCTCCTCTAGGCGATGTGGTTGGTGCAACACATACCACACAGGCAGAAGTGGGTGATCCACAGAGCAGGCCGCTGCTCTGACGCTGCCTCGGCCACCACAGCTGCCTCCTCGGGCCCGGCCCTCTCTGCCCGCACAACGCCCAGCTCTCGAACCTCGGGCAGGCATCCCCAGTCGGTCGCTTTGCTGCTCACACCCGTGGTTCGTCTTCACCCTTTTGAGTAAACACACCAAATCTTAAATCTGAATACAATGCTGTTTATACATTTCCCTACCCTCTACGGACCTGTATATTTCGGCCCAAGGTAAGTATAGACTCTGCATGAAAGGATGGCTTTATGGAGAAAGTGCCAAGACAGACATTTAAAACACCTTTAAAATAAAAACCAGCACTGGGAACACATGCAGAAGGCCTGGTGCTTCTTTGGTGTTTTACTGTCATTGCCTCATGACGACCTCGATACCGCCACCAAAAACAAGTGCCACCACCCAGAAGCAACAGCACCACGTCCAGACGGGGCTGCCGCCGTCGTACGGCAGCACGGCCCGGCGCCTGCAGCTGCTTTTGTCCAAGGCCACAGAAAACCCAGCGGAGGCAAGAGAAAGCAGGGACAACGCGATGTGATAAAGAGGAGCAGGTCATGGCGTGGGTAGGGGCTGTTACTATACAGCAGTAAGGTCCTTAACCAGCAGTCGCCATGCCGAGGGGCGCTCGGCCTTGTTCAGCGCCAGGGCGGGCTGTGGGGAATGGCTGTGGGGAATGGCTGTGGGGAATGGCTGTGGGGAATGAGGAGGGAGGCAGGAGAAGGCCCGAGGCGCGCTGGGCAGCGCGGCACCCCCTGAGGGCAGCACCACCGCTGCCACACTCCCGCCCTTCCGCTGCCCACGGACGCGGCGCGCTGGGGCCCGCGCGGCTCCGAGCCGGGGCCGCAGAGGGGCGGGGCCGGTGATGCGGGCGCCCCCTGCCGGCGGGGCGGAGCGGGACGAGCCCGGCTGCGGGTGCAGGGATAAAGGGGCGTGAAACGGGAGGGCAGCGCGCACGCTTCCCGGCACACCCCGCAGGAGGCCCGGCGCCGTGCCGTGCCGTGCCGTGCCG
>VXBL01001747.1:26942-93723 GCA_013400195.1 Aramus guarauna
CGTCGCTAGCTCCGTCCCTCCTGTCCGCCTCGGCACGGGCAAACCCCGCCGCGCCCCCCGTCAGGGCGCCCCGCGCTGCCTTAGCGTTCCCTCAGCCCCACCGCCTCTGCGCGGCCCCGAGAAGAGTTTGCAAACCGGCGCGCTCGCCTCGTCGCCCCGCCAGCTGCACCGCCTCCGCCCGCGCCGTCCTCCGCGGCGGCGGGCCGCCGGGCGCAGAGCTTCCCGGGAGCCGTAGTCCTTCCTCCCCGCCCTGGCGGCGGCGNCCGGGCCGGGCTCTCTCGCTGGTGGCCGGGGGTGTGAGGAGGAAGGGGGTGAGGACGCCCCTTGTGTGAAAGGGCCCGGGGTGTGTGTGAGGGGGCCTGGGGTGCGTGAAAGGCCCCAGAGTGCGTGCGATGAGGCCCGGGAGGGGGGTGGTGTCCCTGTGAGAGGGGTCCCCAGCGGGTGGTTCAGCGGGCGGAGGGTGCCCGCAGCCCGTCTCGGGGCAGGGGTGCGTTGGGGATCCCCTGGGCCCCCTGCAGCGCGGCTCCCCGGGTCAGGGGGGCAGCTGGAATGGCAGACTGGGCGGCATTGCTCTGCGGTGGCTGCCACCCCGCCGTCATGGCCGTGGGTGGATTTCGGTTCTCAGTTGGGCAAACCGAATGGTCTTCTACAGATACTGCCCTGTGAGCGTTGGTCGCAGCTGCCCTGGGAGTGCATGGGTGTAAGTTGTTAGGAGATGAAATGTAACAAGGTCCCACCTGCATGCGCAGGAAGTTGATACGGTATTTCCACCTGTTTATTCAAGGAACAGTTGTCCCTGTGCACCAGGGAGAGGTGGCTCATGACTAGAACTGGGGTAGCGAAGAGGTTGTCCCTTTTCAGCATTTCTTATACATGGAAAAATATAATGCCTCTTAGCACTGGAGAAACAGATGCAATACAGATGTGAGTTACATTATGCAGAGGTTATATCAGTTTCTAGGTTGTTGGTTCAAAACAGTTTAAGCTGGTGAACTGTACTTCAGTTATGAATTGGGACCTATTTTACAATCTCATGTAGGCGCCCCAGACAATACATCTGAACACATGACTGTTTTTTAATAGAAGATCGGTCGTGTTACCAGTGGATTGGTAACAATCAATCCCACTGATTTCATACAATGGAAAGAGCACTTTTGAAGTCTGCTGTGATTTAAATTAAGAGCTGCAGCTCTGTTAGCTAATATTTTTCATGCTGAATAACTACTCTGGCAGTAATAGAATTTCAGACTGAAGAGAAGATCTGCATCCCCTTCAATATGCATGCTCAAAAAGAAGTCTGAAGTCTTAAGTTATGTTGATATGAAGTTGACTTTGCTTGACTTTGAACAGAGACTGATAATCTCATAAATCTTTTGTAGAGCAATTGCTCAAATGTCACATGCTGGAAACCTTTCAACCAAAGAGGGGTACTAGAAATAAGCCATTCTTCAGTAAGAATGTCCTTCAGTTTTCTGATTGGAGAACAGCAATAATTAGGATGCTGTTTAAAATGCCTCGTTTTGCATGCATATGTTGGAAATGTTTATGTGGTATTTGCCATTTATTTACACATGCTTATTGAGATCCTGATGTCATGTTTAGTATGTATTGGCTTTGGAGAACATTTCATTAAAAGCAAATTTTGCTAGTAAAGGATGACAGCTACAGATTGGTCTCTATAGCATTTGACATTTTTGACAGGTGTTGAATTCACAGACATTGCTAAATAGTTGTGGAAGGAAAATGGTCGTCCAACATTAATAAAGTCTAAAGAAAGGAAAGTCCAGATAGAAAAAAAAAAAAGTGTACTTGACACATATCAGAGAACAACTTCTTGAGTTTTTTATATGATTGTCATTACAAATGGAATTATTGTTAAATAAAATTGAATAAAAGTGAGCAGAAATCACAGCCTTAGTATGAAAAGAGACAGCAGAGAGCTGTAAAATACAGTATAAATACCACTTTTTCAAGGCTGGTGAGGTGGTCAAACAGTGTCTATTTTTAAGCATATCGCATCCAAAATTATAATCATAAGCATCTGGAATTTTCCAAGACGTGAAAATGCAGTCTGGCAGATGAGGTTTGATTTTTACTTGTAGTTTCTGCATGGAATTTTTCTTTTTTTCCTTTCTTCTACTTACACAATTCGCATCATAGTCAAATATTACTCTTATCAAAGATTCCAGTAAAACAATATTCTATTGTGGATTATGCTTCTTAAGAGTCCTTTTGTTTTCCCATGTTATGCTAGCATGGTTAGTCCTTGTTCAAATGTGGTTTAGATTGGCTGAACTAATTGCTTGATTTATCTCTTTTAGCTATCTGGTTTCCTATTACATGAAACAAATGTAGTTACTTCTTTGCACATAACAAATTTATAGAACAGTCTGTTACAGAGCTGCCATCTCCAAATTGTAAAGCAACAGAAAGAGTGTTCAAGTCTATGTCTTTTAATCATGACAAAAACAACTCAAAGGAGAGTGTAGGCAATTTTTTCCATTTCCATCAAGCAATAATTAAAATAAAACTAAAAAGATAAAATATTTTAGCAGGGTGAGAAAAAGGGCCTGTGCGTTGGACCTTTCTTTATTTATGTATTCTTTGTTTCAATCTCAAATTCATGCCATTTCTCTGTGGACAAGAAGGGGCAACGATTACCAGAAAGGCAGCCCAAACAGTCCTTCCAGAGAAGGAGTTAGTGTAAAGTTTGCTATTGCCATCTGCTGGATATAATGGGATCTGGGTTAGAGTTTCTGACTATAATTTTTCTAGCCTTGTTTTCAAAGAACAAGTGTAAGTCTTAGTAGTGCTTATGGCCATGGAGAAGGCTTTGGTTTAGAAGTCAAAACCAATGAACTCTCTATGCTGTGAAACATAGAAGTCTGCATGGTTTTGCATGTTCTTTAAAGAATTGGTCTGAATTAGTTGAAATATCCGTGTATATCAGTAGTTTTCCCTAAGGGTTTGGTGGTACTTTTAAAAGTGAAAATTCAGTGGGAAATTCTCAGTGATTCATACACTGATTCACTCCCTTCAAGTTTCACTCCTGATCTGATTGTAGCATGCAAGTTTCCCAAATACCCACACTTTGCCAAAATAAAAAAGCGGGAGTGTAGTTTGGATAACATGTTCCTAGTGTTTATCAGCGCATATGGGCATTAATGGTGGAAGTTTGTAGAAAATGCTAGATTTCAAGAGACCCTCTTTTTCATTTGCCAGGGCATCAGATCATTTCAAAGGTGACTGAGGACACAGAGGTAAGGGAAAACCAGGAAGTGGGAAATAATCTGTAAATAATCTGCTTTGTCAAGGAAATAAATGAGAACATTTTCTTCTTAGCTTTTTGTATCCTGTTGTCACTGGCAATGACAGTGACGTGCACAGACAAAACAGGTTTATAACAGACACATCCAAACACAATGCAGAAGGCTGCTTCCAGATATTTAAGAAATTATTATAAAATTACGATGAAAAAAACCAAATCAAAGCTATTAGACATAGGAGTTAGCATGACAATTCATCTCTTATCACTCAGAAAAATTATTAGATATGTCAGTCTTGGTTCAAATTAGAAGCACTGGGGTAGAAGAGCCTGCCAAGCCACTGAGTCTACAGACCAAGTTATATACACCTTTTTGTTAACTAATCTAGCTGCGTTTGGAGTCAGTAGTCCAACTAGAAGTGTACTATCGAAACTCGCTGCTTTGCTGGTTCGTTACTTTCTAATCTCCAGCTCACAGGTACTCAGAGCTAACTTGTACTCACTTCTTAATGTTCAGTGACTGCTCCAGTATACACCAGTCTAAACAGTTCTCATTCCCTAATGTTCACTCCAGATTAGTATCTAGAAAAACAAGCTCATGTTTTGTTTACTCTTTTTTTTTTTTTTTTTAGATTTCTCTCGTAAGACAAGGTCTTCATTCTTCTGGTATTCCTAATAACCTTTTTCTGTACTTTCCCGAGTTTGAACTCAGCTTTCATAAATGCGCTTGACCAGAGTTGTTACTAATGGCAGCTCACCAGTGCTTTAGACAGTGGCATTAGTATTTCACTTTGTCTCTTGGACTGATGCAGCTGCTCTGGCAATTGAGAAGCTGCGCAGTCTTTGTTAGTCTCATGCTGAGTGCTGCACAAAATAGGCAAATGGCAGAGGGCTGTAGCCATCTTATCTTCATTCTCTTTCCTACCCACCGATAAATCCAAATTTATTTCTACTGGAGTACCTGGCCTGACACAACTTGTGTTTTTTCTTCTAAGAGCTGCACTATTTTGGTGGAGTTTTAACATCCTGTGTTAGACTAACCCACGTAGGACTTTATCCTCATTTTGTCACTATTTGGAGAAGGGGATTTTGCCTTACTACCTAGAATGGGAATTGTAAATATGTTTCTTAAGGTACCCTTTTTATGGAGAAGGTAAACTTAGGTTAAAGAAAGACAAATGAGGGATAATGCCCTAGCTCACCACAAGTAGATTCACCAGAATCCATGTGCTAGAGCCTTGCCAGAACAGTTCTTTACTGCACCTTGCATTCTGCTGTCCTGGGCAGCTGCCAGCCCTATGGCCACATTCATGCTACTTCTGCTGATATGAAGCAAGTAGAGCTTCTTTAAAATGTTCCTGATATTTCCCAACTTGGCATTTCAGTATGCCATTATAATAAAACTTTGCATTTCTAATTACACCTTTCAGACTGGGTTATGATATGCTTACATATATTCATGAATTTAACCTCGCAATACCTTGAAGCAGATAAGCTTCTCCTGATGCTGCCAAGTACATTGGTTCACAAGCTGTGCTCTGCAGATGGCTGGCAATCCGTAAATTCCAAGTAAGTGGCTGGTGCATTGTCCACTGAACTCTGTTAAGTCTTATTAATTAGTCAGTTAAAAATTAGATGATAAAGATTTGTGAGAATTGGCTGTGGTCTGCATCTGTGGCTACTGATGTATTACTTGAAAGCACATCAAGAGCAAGAGAGGTTAAGCAGCTTGCCCAGGATATATTAAAAAGGAAAACAAAAGTCATAAGATACCTTTGAAAGAGTTAGGAATGAAATCTAACCTCTAGATTATTGGTCTGGTATTTTACCTAGAAAATGATTGATTTCTTCATGACTGGGTTGTTTTGTCATAGTGTTCTTATATATAAGGATCTTGGTAACATTTTGACTACCCTAATGATGGCATTTGATGTGCACGTGAAAGACACTCACTTGCGATGCATCCTACATACAGTCTGGTGAGTTACAAACATTGAATTTTCCCATTGTATTCCATTGTTTCAACATCCATTTATTATGTTTACCTAATTATATTTTACAGAAAGCAAAAAGGTCACTTCACAAAAAGCTGCGTGTGCAGAGGACTCTGGCTTTTTAACTAAAATAATGACAAGAGTCAGCTTCTTTTTAGAAGGCAATGGAAATGTATATATTTCTACATAGTATATAGAAAAGGAGTGTTGCTCTTGGAAACAACCCTAAATTAGCTAATCATTCTCTCTCTATCCTTACTGTAGATAAAAACAAGGCATTTGCCCTGGGCTTACTATGAATCTTTTCCTTTAAGACATGCCTGTTATTATAGTTTTTAAAAGAAAACAATGTATTTAGGAAAGGCACAAAGGAATGAAACTCAGTATTTTCAATCCCAGCTTTTTTTGCCTTTTGCATCATATTTTCCAGAGACAATTCATTCTGCATTGGATATCCAGAATGGGGTGCATGTGTAAGTGCAAACTGAAGTGATGTGCAGGCCAGGCAGGTCATGGCATGCTGCTCTGCTTAAGTGAAAAAGCTGTTGAAATTAATTCTGTCAAAGAATGAGGTCCTCTAAGGCCATAAAGAGTAACATAGCCAAGTGTTTTGTTATTATCATGAAAGTGGCAGATAAGCACATACTTTTTAGACATTCGTTCTCAACCTTGCCCTGTTTTAACCTGTTCTTTTGGGTTCAAGGAAACAACTGAACACGAGACTTGAAAAATAGCTGGGTCTGGTACCAAAAACTCTGCTTAATGCTTAAACTTGCCCATGCCCATAAATAATCTACATTTAAGGAGTTTAAATATGTGCTGTAAGCAGGGAAGCATACAAAGTCATCCTTTTTTGTCCTTGGATGATATTCAAGCTGGGGACATACCTTATCTCAGTTTTGGTAAGGAGGAGGCATGTGAGACCTCCTGATTATAGGCCTTCTGATCATTCTTTCAAGCTTAGATTTCCGAATGGACTCTCAAATCTGTCCTGAGTCCTATAGGAGGCGGCCTGAGACTGCCTTTGGTGTGAACTTCCCGATGGGTGTAGGGATCTGAATAGGGACCCATTCTACAAAAAAACAAGTATGCAATACACTAATGAAAATAGCCATGTGCATTGTCTCCAATTTTACTAAATAAGAACAAAATTTTACTGAAGAGAAAACTCAGAGTGTTTTGCTGAAAGTGATGCTTGTTTAATATATCCATTTAATCATTTCAGAAGAGAACTTTGTCAAAATAAAGGTAGGAGTTTTGCTTTCTTGGAAACAGAGCATCATAGCATTATTGAGGTTGGCATATTTATTTGGCTCCTGTCCATTTATGTAGTATTTAATTACAGGCCTGAACATGGAATTCTTGATGATTATTTCCAGTATGGTTTCCAAATGAGGAACATATTATTGCACTAGCTTCTTCACACTTCTTTGCCAAATGCCTCCATAGTAGGGACAAGTCCTTTGAGGAGTGAAATGACATATTAATACATCAGAAAGTGGGCTACAGTGCATCCCATACTTACTTGAACTCAGCAGCTTGCATTTAAGAAAGAGAAGCACTGCAGGCATATTCACAAAGTTCAAGAGGACCACACATCTAGGTCTCCCTTACAGTTAGCAGTAAAATAGGCACTTCTCTACTGTATCATTTAGAACGAGAGTTGGAATTAGGTGATGTAAGTTGTATTCTGAAGAATCTGTCTGTGTACTTCCTACAGAATGAGTGAGTTTGGGAAGTAATGAAAAGTCTTAGCACTTATACTGAATTTGATGTTTCTTCAGACAAGTGCAGGCACTGGTACTTTTCTAAAACTCATTTGGGTTTTTCACACAAGAAAGGCTCACTATCGGTAGTCTAGGGAGACTGGCTCTCAAGGCTGAAGTTAGTCTCTCCAAACAGTTTGAATCATTATCAGTACCTCAGTAACAGTCTCATGATTGCCCAGGTGGGAAGTGGAGAGATTAGTCCTTTCCCATGCCTTTCCTGTGCCTTCTCCATCCTATAATAGGCAGACATGCTCCTACCCCTGTGATAAAAGCTGACTGCAATTCTGGGTTCAACTTGCCCATGCTTCTGATTATGGTACTGCAAGTAATGAATCCACAAGTTTAAGGCACAGCCTTCAACAGCCACCAACAAAAGGTGTTGGGGCTTATTTTTTTATTATTTTTAAGAACTTTTAAGGAAATTATTGCATGGGTAGTGCACATAAATACATTAATTTCAAGGAGGACTGAAAATGTGTGCGGTGAAAGTGTGTTTAAAACCATCCACAGGAAACACATTGTTACTCAGGAAGGCTACATAATGTACAAGATTTAGCAAGACTATTGTTAGAATCCAGGTGTCCTGATTCCTCTGCTCACTGAATCATACTGTTTCTGAAGTGTTAGGCATTACATAGGGGTGAACTGTAAGGCAGATAGGACTGAGGGCAGCAAATGAAATGAAAGCTAAACCCCCTTTTTGTAAACCTCAAGCAAGCTGAAGAAGCTACATGGAAGGCTTCCTAGGAGATAAAATCAAGAAAGAAAATTGTTATTCTTCTTGCTAGAAATGGTAACTACTGGTTTCAGCCGCGGCGTAACAGAGAGGAGCCAGAAGGGCAGTGGAACAGGCTACATGGGCAAGTGTACAGGTTACACATGGGCATCCACACTGCACAGTCTTCTTTTGTCTGCTGGACTTCATTGACTTGCTGTTGCAAACTGTAAACAACACCAGCATACTCTTTAGTACTTTATAGCCAGTTGTGATTAGACTGGTATGAACAACCATTTGCTTTTTGTTTTCTCATATTCTAAGCAAAATATCGACAAATAGTTTTACAATAAGGGACAGTAGTGAAGGTGGACAGAATTTGTTTCTGTCTTTTGCTATAGAAATCAGAAAGATGAAAGATCAGTGATGTGTGTGCTTGGTAATATTTAGGTTTTTGTTCTAAAACTTCTTTGTTGTATGTCTATGAAAGTGAATAATTATTAAGGCCAATGCAAACACACAGTATGCAAGCATGCAGGTACCCAAGACTACATTTGATCAAGAACTTTAGTCACTACCAAATAAAAGAGTAATTCTGAAATCAAACACTCCCTACTCCATTATTTATGAAATATAAATCTTATACTGAATTTTCTCTCAAAAGCTTGCTACTTCTGTTGTCTCCTTCAGGACTTTTTGTACCCACTGTATGCCTTCTGTATGCCTCTTCAGTAACCCAAAGAAGCTGGCATATTGCTATTTGTACTATGAGACAGCAGAATTAGCTCAGAAAATTTATACGTAATTGAAATTCTGCTGAGAAGGTGGGTTAGTGTACAGCCCTCACCCTGGTTCCAGCTATCCTCTTGGATTGCCCAAATGCACTCTGAGATGTCTAACTTAGAAAGCTTTGATGTTAGCTGCTTTTCCATAAACCTTTATGTTAGGATATGAGGTCTGTGCAAAAGTGTTGCCCTCAGTATTGCCAAACTCCAAGAAGTTAAAATTCTGCCAGGCTCCCAAAATACTTGAGTTTTTTTCTTAAAAAGCATATGAGCTGAAACAATACCTAGTTCTAAGTTCTTTATTTTTGCCATCTGTTTTTTTGAGCATCCCAGGTAGCATTTTGGTCAGGTTTTCAAGTTAAACTCTGCAACTGTCCTGAAAGTCAAAAATGTACTTTTTATAAATGGAACCTATGATCTTTGAAGTCCCTAGAGCAAAATAAGCTTGCTATTTAGCAGTATTTGGTACTCTGTGTTTATTCAGGTGATTTATATGGAATAGAAACTGTATTTTAGGGACTCAAATTTGAAAACATTGACAACTGCCACTTATGATGATGTGCAGTAACATTGCACATTCCAAAACTCTAGAATAGACTAGAACTAGAAAAAATCAAGACCTTATTTCAGGTATATACCCAATTCACTATTTAATGGTATGATAACTAAAAGCTTGTAAAGGCAAAATGCTTTGAATAAGGTTATAGGTGTTACAAAAGACAGCAGCATATTTACAGTAAAATAAATGGTTCAAGAATTTTATCAGATGTAAAACATACTGAGATTTTGCTTGGAAATATACCTTCTGTGTCATAACGCAGCATTATTCTCTTTTTCCTTTGTATGAGTGAAGTATCATTGTCTATATTTTCACTGTCTTTTTCATTCATCACATTTTCTGAAAGTAGATCTTTTCAATGATATACTCAAGAACTGTCCTAGATTTTTAGAATTGNTCACCAGTGATATTTACATCCTCTTTTGCAACCAGAACTATTATCATGGTTACAAGAATCATAAAAAAGAATTAAACCTCTGAGAACTTCTTCCTGAGTTCATTGATATCTGGTATCAAAAACTCCAATAAAAACTAAATGTTTGCAGTTTATAGGATACAAAAGACAATAAACTATTTCTTTCTATTTTGAATTACAGATGGCATCTGCTCAAGATTCCAAATATGTCCAGAAAGATACATCTGATCAGAACTTTGATTACATGTTCAAACTGCTCATTATCGGCAACAGCAGTGTTGGGAAAACCTCCTTTCTGTTCCGATATGCTGATGATTCCTTTACGTCTGCATTTGTAAGCACGGTTGGGATTGATTTCAAAGTAAAAACGGTTTTCAAAAATGAAAAAAGAATTAAGCTACAGATTTGGGTAAGCAAAAAAATAATAATTCTATGAACTAAGCAAGCTGTAGTAGGTTAGTAGATAGCATTTAAGCTACTGTAGGTTTGCACTGAATGTCATGAACTTTATATATATGGCATAGTAATGAAAAAGCAGTAAATTATTTCCTGCATCATTTTTCTATCTTGAATAAGAGTGTAGACAGTATTTTTAAGGTATTGAAGTACAGCAGAGTATATATTTGGAATTAAATTCCATTAAGAAATAACACAGATTGACACATATTGATATTTGTGCAGTGAGGTATAAACAACTGTGCAATATATAAGCTACTGAAAGTGATGCACATTATTAAAAAGTACCTTGAAATACCAGTTAGGATCTGGTTTCTTCCCACAAAAATTATAAATTCATGTAGGAGCGGTCATATTGGATGCATAACAGAAGGCATAATTTTTTTCTCTGTTAGTTATCTTTATCATCCTGATCACCTGAAACATCTTCCTTCTTCTGCTGAGGAAGAAAATGTGTGGAATGAGTGTGTGTAACAGCTGAGTTGCCAAAGTGTACAAAAACCCTCATCCCTTGCCTACACCTTAGAGAAGGTACAAAGATGCCAAACGTAGGAAAGTGTGATGCCAGGGAATAGGTGTTCTTTTCTGGAAACTCTCCTCAGAAAGAAAGGCTAGCCAAAACTTAGTTATGCAGGAGCCGCTGATGCTCACATGTCCTAATTCTTGGGTGACAGGGTGATACTCACTTAACAGAGACGTGGGGATAGCAGAACATTTAACAATGTGGGACCTAGAGTTAAAACTTCAGGTCTTTGCCATCTTCCTTGACTACGTGAAGATTTTGATCAATGTTTCCTTTGTGAGATGTTTATCACAGCCTTATTAAGTGAGATTTTCTTTTTTTTTGCATGAATATAAGTCATTTAAAAATGTATTTAATGATGGGAAGCCATTAAATCTCAGTAAACCTTGGATCAAGTACGGCTAGTTCATCTAACATGTTTTGAAGAGCAGATAAATTGAATATCTTTTTAAAATGGCACAAAGGTGAATTTCCTGGAGTTTCCTAGGCTATATCTCATTCATGTCTTTTTAGGTAGGCTTCAGTCCTTGATATCTCAAATCCTATGTTTTTCTGTGCTCTCTAGGAACTGGAACAGGCACTCTTTGTCTCTCAACTTCTCTACCTTTTTAAGCTTAGATTCTTGCTATAATCATGAGTATAATGGTGATACATACTAGGTAATTGTATGTCATGTGCATGCTTTCACTGCAATAACTTGCTAGTTTCATTGTACTACTTTAATGTTGGAGATCACGTGGTAATTCACATTGACATTACCTTATTATTTTTTTATAATGGAGCAATAAAATTGTGTTCACATTATAGTCTTTACACAGTTCTTCTTTTAATCACCAAGTGTGCTATACAAGAGATTTTATTGTTCATGTTTCTTCCAGCAAAAGCAGCAACGTTAGTTTATGATATTATATTAATGTGATTAGTTTGACACCAGTATATTTCTCATAATGTCTCTCTATGGCACACTACAAATGTGCTTGGCTCAAAGCAGTCCATTAATCTAAATGTGTTCAGGGCTATCTGTGACATAGAGAGGATGTAGCAGCTGTATTCTTGCCAGCTGGAATAAACTTCCAGTCCTAGCAAAATGGATGTTTTATTGTTCTTTGCATGGCAGTAACATGCAGAGTCCAAATGGACCCTGACAGTCCTTGCCTGAAAAAATGTGCAAGTGAAATGAGTGAAACAAACACAAGGGCTCCATGTCCCATACAGAAGAGGGGTCAGAAGCTCAGAGCATGGAAGAGACCTTCCTAAAGTGACCTACCAGGACATAGGGTTACAGACAGGACTTCAGAACTTACTTTTGTGCTAGAGCTTTTTACTCCAGCGAGCACTGTATCCTGTTTGTTTGTTTGTTTGTTTGGTTGGTTGGTTGGTTGGTTGGTTGGTTGGTTGGTTTCTCCATTAAAATTTTAACACCAGTTCTTAAAAAGCCTTGTCATTGCCAAATTAACTCAAATTGCAACAGCTCACTATTACTGTTTGCACTTTTTAGATCAAGTACTCTACATCAGAGCATTGTGTTGCAGTCATGTTTGCTGTTAAATTGGTTGACTGTTGCACCTCAGGGACCTTAAATAAAATCAGTTAAGTATCTCAGAAAGCTATTCTAGTGCATGAAATCTGAAACAGAGCACTATTACTCCATCTTGTAAGCTATATCAACAGCCATGATGTTCTTAATATGCAGTATCTGTATATGTAACATATGTCTATATTACATTATACTTTATTACTTTTCTGTGATTATGCAAATAGTACTGCTGCAATGTCCATTTCCATTTCAAGCTACATTTAAGAAAGATCATTTGTATTAGATAAAATATAGAATTGAATGAATCATAGTGAGTGTGATTTGATGTTAATTCTGAGAAGAAACATCCGTGAGGTTGTAACACTTCCTTCAAAGTCACTGGCAAAACATTTGGTCACATCATGTGATAAATGATATTGAGCATTTACGAAATAAAATGTTCTGAAAAATCTCACAGGTTTGGATAGTCAGAAGAGACTAGAATTGCAACTTTAAAATGTGTTCTCAATTACAAGATCAGAACTGAATTACTTTGCCGTATATTGCAGTGAAGAAATACATGGAATGCCACTGTTCTACTGTCCTTGCCTGGCAGTAAGATGCAGAAATGTTTAAATAGTAATGCTGTTAAGTCACTAAAATTCCCTAACTAGAGACACAGTTAATTCAAGGTGTGTCCTGTTACAGTTTTGTGCATATTCTTCTTGGGTAGACATTTCAACTTTTTCATATGGTCAGAAGGAGCACTCTAACATTTGGGTTTTTTCTCTTTCTGAGCCAAACACCTTTCGGCAATATTTCTTACTGGAAATGAGAGAGGTTCAGAGTTCAAGTGCTATATCCATTAGTGATAGCACATTACCTTGTCATAGGACCACCAGCTGGCCCTGAAATTTTGTTTCACAACAAGTTATAAATGTGACAACCCTAGTATGGACATTATGAAGACAGCATATTAACAATTTTTTTACCTTTTAAAAGAGAGAAATCTATAAAAAAGGCATTTTACCTTAAAAGGTATTGATTTCTCAACAGAAACTATCAGAAATTTTTGAAAAGAATTGTGTCTGTATGCAGCAAACCATGCTTAGGATAAAAGTCCATCACATGGCTTTAGGATGTTTTACAGTGTCAAATAATAAAAACCAATACATTTATCCTCCATTTGGTTTGAGCTAGTAATATTAAAGGGATGGTACTGGAAGGCTATAAGATTATTTTGATTTCAAACTGCTAGATTTCAAATTCTGTTGAATTAAAAAAAATGGCTTGTCAAAACTAATTCTGACAAAAATACACTCTGAAGAAAATTATTAAAAGCTCAAACAAATGTAAATCAGAAAAAAAAATAAGTTTAACCTTATAAATCTATCCCTATATTCACTGTATAGATCACTACATTCAGTATATACTGTAGCTGTGATGCAATAAAGGTTTGCATTACTTTTGTAAACTCTGACAATGATTTAATAGAAATAACAGACTGCAAGATCTCATGGAGAAAATATAGGCTAATTTGGACAGTAGAATTTGTTAGTTAACATTTGTCAAAATAAATAATTACAATAGGGGGGGAAAAAGGAAAAATAAAGTGCAGATATTGATTCCCAGAAAATAGAATAAGATTTACAAAGACAGGTCAACATATTTATTTAACTGACAATGTATCCATACCACATCTTTATCTCATGTTTAAAATTTATTTGGTCAGAACTCTCAGTCACTTCTAACTGATTTCAGTACAGATTTTGTGTGAGGAATAAAACATCAAGTTTGCCATCTCTGATCTGTTTGTTACATAAAAATGTTCTAACTGCATTCATACAGCAATATTTGCATAGTTTCTATCTGATTGCAGCACTTTGGTGAAAATATCAAATAAGAATACTGCACTGCCTTTTGCTGCTTAGATCACTTTTCCCTGAGACTAACCATAGACTTCGTGGACTAGGTACAATGATCACACACAAATAAAAGATATCCTTCTAGATAAGACAGTGTAAGAGCTGCTTGTGTCAGCATATCCTCCCTAGAACTGCATGTGACAGTTTCATTTGATACCCAAAATGTTGCTCTCTTCACATCAACTGTTTTCTATGAATTGTGATAGGGCTTATGGACGAGGTGAGGACTAGGTTTTATAAGCTGAGTGAGGAGATCCAATGTCATCAATCAATAATTAAAACTTTATTAGCTGTGTTAAAAAAAAAATCAATAAATGTTAGGCACCTGATTTTTCACTCTACAAGCTCCCTAACAGTGCTTTGGCAGTAAAAAGGGGTTCAGTTACAATGAGAATAATTTGTGTGCATGTGCATGTGTGTTAGAGGGGTCTGTGGAATTACCAGTATGAATGAAAATTGCCTCGATATTGGAGTCATTAAGGAGTATCCTACAGTAACTTGCAAGAGTGGAAGCAGTGCAATATTGAAGAAATAGCCTGTAACAGTGACTAAGGCTATAGCATCAGTGCAAGTATCACTGAATACACTGGTTCAGAGGAAAGGTCAGGGAAGCTGAAGCAATAAAATGGAAGTTAAGAGTACCGGGTGGAGATAGAGGATTGCCAATGTAGCAAATGTTTCATTGCAGGAATTTGAGGGCCTGATTTTGTCACATCTGACTAATCTGAGTAATTCAGTTGTTACGATAGCCACATCAAAGTTTATTTCATGATTCCTTTCTCAGATGCTGTTGACAATATGTAGCTGCTGCTTTGAATACACAGCCTTTTAAGATGAGGACAGTAAATCTAATACTGAAAAAGAAATTTCCTCATCTCAGCATGAAAATCAAATGTGTATTCAGTAATATATCAGGCAACAACTGAGTTCAAGACAGCAATATAGAAGGGTGAAAACTGAAGGGATTTCAGATTTCTCTGATCCATCTGTACCAGTAGATTAAACATACTAAGACTGTCCTTTGGCACTGAGTCCAGCTGGCATGGAACAGCTTTTTTCCATAGCCTCTGAAGGAGGATGGACACATCCAGATTTTGTTTGAGAAAGGTCTTTGTGCTGTGCTAAGTCCTGAACCTTTCCCTGGAACTGTTTGGCAGAGTGCTACCAAGCCTGAGTCAAAACTGTGCCAGAAAACACGCTGGCAGTTTTATGGTATGGACAAATTCCATAGCCTAGAAATGCTCCCTGGCATAACTTAGTTAGCTGTTAGAGCCGTGGTCTGAAAGGGCAGCAGCTCCAGCCAGCCTTGGGTTAGGCTGATCTGTCTGCGGTGATAAGCAATGCAATGTGTTCACAAATGTTGTTCTGTCAGAAGGCTCTAAAGGAACCACTCTGGGAAAAGTTGGTTAATGAGCAATGTAGTTGTGATGGCCGGAACGCAAACTCATTCTGGACTTTCCCTGTTAGCTCAAACAAGGTGAAATTCTGGGCAGCTTTTGTTATGGTTTAAGCTGCCCTCCAACAGGTGAATGTGCTTGGATATTGTTAGCCTAAAATATTGACTTTTTTCTTTGCTTATTTCTACACACTACATATCTTTGAAGAGCCATGAATAATATTTACCTTAAAGTTTTGGGATAGGGTGCTATTTTCATACTGCTATATTATTTCATGCAATGCTTCTTAGGTCTTCATTGAGAGCTCTTCCACTTATGTGCAAGTCGTATTTGGTATACTTCATTTCTCAGAAATATTGGCATTCATTAATCATTATTTTTCCATAACTGGGTTTTTTCGTCCTATTTTTTTGTAGCATCTGGAGTTTTCAACAACAAGAATTAAAGATTTGCACAGCCAAGGGAAAGCCCATTATAGTACAAACAGTACTATTGTGTTCAGATCTCAGTCAGACAACCTCCAGTTCTTAATCTTTATATAGCTTGAGGATCTTCGTTACTTCCAGAAGCTGTATATCTTCCTTAATTCAGGGATTCTTAGTGCTCTCTTTACCTTGCTCTGTTTATTCTGTATTATGTTTCTTGTACCTGTTCTTCTGTTTATATTGAAGTTGCACCCATGGATCCAATTCAGTTCAGGTTTATTGTTTTAGGTAAGTAGCCAAGAAAAAAATGGTTAAATAGTTTACTTTTAGCCAGTCAAGTGGGAGGTGAGAAGGGGAGATGGCTAATATAGATATTTGTTGAGGAAAAGAAAACTGCTTACCTAAAATGAGGACAAGGCAGCTTGCCTTTTCTTTAAACTTTAGTAAATGCTAGTAGTTTATATAATCCATACAATGTATGCGTAATGTAAATAGTCCATACAGCTTAAAGTTTAAAGGCATCAGAGCAGAAGGAAATACAAGCAGAGACTGAAAAGATAACATGTGCTGCTATTTGAAGTTTGAATGCAATTGCTCATACAATGAGGCATGATGTGAGAGAAAGCACCACAGAGTCTGAGTGGGAATGGGACCAAGAGTTTATGAGACAGGGCACCATAAATGGTGTAAAACCTCAGAAACAGTTAGAGATATTACATGTATTATTGTATTGTATTATTTTCCTTGAAAATCACACTGCAAAAGTGGTAACAGATGTGATACTGCAGTCCTTTACTGGAAAACAAAAAAATGAACTCTGTAAAAATTTTGCAAGAAATGCTACCTTGGGACCTATTCTGGGTGTAAAATATAGATGTATCCATTATACAAAATACACATCCTGTAAAATTATGTGATGTATTTCTTGTACCAGGGCCCAGTCCTCAATGCCAAAGAAGATCTTGGCAATGTTAAAGGCATTCTCAGTTCAGACGGACTTTAGTGCAAAGAGCACATGCTGTATGCTTTGTGAGACTGGCCATGTTGGCCAGTGATGGCACTTTTAAAATTGATAAGCTTTTATTTAAAAAGTACCACTGGCTATTCAAATATTGATGTGGCATTACGATTTTATTGCTATAAAAGCACATGTCTTGAGGGTTTCAAACATTGACTCTAAACCCAACTCAAAAAGAGGATGGTGCCTATCATGTCAGCACCCTGCCTTTCACTGCTGAAATGGCTACTTTGCTGTGATTTTAAAGTTTCCTCAATGTTTTTGTTATCACAACAGCAGTTTCTACTGAAGGAGTGAAAGACACATTCTTATCTTTACACTAGAGAAAGCTGATAGTATGTGTAAAGCATCAAGGCATGTAAAGCCCCTTGGTTGCTTAAATGCTGCAAGAAGATGTAATGTTAGTATTACTACTTAGCTATAAACAGTGGTTATTTTTATGTTTGTTTTCAGCTCTTTCCCCTCCTGCTGCTGCTTCTTCTAGTCTGTGAATCCCTCTGCTTGGGTAAAGGCATACTGGGACTTCTGATTGTCTTTTACTTGGACCATCTGTTTTTTCTGTTTTCCAATTAAAGTTGCACTGCTAAGGAATTACATGGTTCTGGGAGTGGTAACCATGTACAGAGCCTCTTAGCCTCAGGCCTATGATTTAAATCCAGGTCAGAACTGATCAATAGTTGTTTCTGTCTGATGGATGTTTCGTTGATCTATGTGAAATGAGTTCAGCAGTCTTAGACTGGTTTCTAATTAACATGTGTCCACTTTGCTTCACCTAAAACTATCTGAAATTCTGATGTTGCGAACACTTCTGCACATTCTTAACATGCATTTTCCCACTGATACTTTTAGATTTAAAATTGTTTTTTAGCTATTTGCTTAATGTTATCTATGTCAAAATTCCTGAGCCACAAGTATTAAGAGAGTAGTTGGGGAAGTATCATGTGCATTTGCTCTATACTCCTTCCTAGGCAACTGCTTCTGGCCACTGTCAGGATACTGGGCTAGAGAGCCTTGTGGCCTGATCCCGTGTGCTTGCTCTTATGCTCATACCCACCACAGTGGTTGCAAAATCCTGGATCAGATAGTTTGGAAAGGAAACTTGAAGTAAATGTCAGTCCTGCCACTGAAACTAGCATTAAATTCCACTATTTCTACCCAATATTCCAAAGGTTTTGTGAAAGCCTTCTGTAATATTAGGTCAAAGGTTTTACTCTTTTACATAGTTCTGTGCTTTACAAAAACCCCCATTGCCTACTTCCGCAATTTTGCTGTATGGCTTTGTTTGCAGCATAGAAATCGAGTCCCTGTGACCAGCTTAGCACTATATATATCATAGCTAGACTTTAAATATTCTCTGACAAAGACTCCTGTTATCAGTAAAACGATACATCTGTATTCAAAGGCAAAGATTAATTGGAAAGAGAAGATGGCATTTAGCATAATTAAAATTCTAAATAAGGCTTGTATCTCTGTTTAAGTGGAAATTTCCATGGGAATTCTTTAAGAGAAACTGAGCTAGTTAAAGACTCTTTGTAGAACAATTTCTATAGTGTGTCTTAGGCAGTTTTCTTCATCGGACTCCTGGGAAATGCATCCTGCCATTGTTTAGGCCAACAAATTATCATCCTGCCAGACCCAAAGTAATTGCAGCTCCCCCTAACCTGTGACCAGGCAGTCTGGTATAACATTTTTTCAGCTGCCTTTGCCTTCCACATCATGACCTGAGAGTCACCAGCTTTTCCCATATAGGGAAGCATATACCAGTGGAAAAACATGGACCAGCATTTACATGTGTGCAAACATCAAATACATGTTACACAGGCTCCTTAAAAACTGGTGATGAGAAAGAGAAAGGGAAGGTAGAAAAGTCTTTCATACATGTGTACCTGAATAGCAAGATCTTTGATTTTACTCAAAGTGAGGAGTCACAATGGGAAGGAAAAAGGGAATGGAACAATTTTGCTATGACAGGAGTCTGAAGTAAGAACAATAACCTTGCGCTAATGTTGAAAAACAAATAAGCTATTTTAATTGTTCAGGCTCAATAAAATCCAGAGACATCTGACAGTTTACTTTAAACTGTGAGTTGCAACTTATACTTGCTAAGCTATCATTTTAAGAAGCAAGAATAAGTCTATTTCTAAAATTAAATGAATGTTGACAGCATTCCTTAAAGTGAAATCAACGGTGCTGCCAGGTCCTGTGAACCATTTTAACGACACATTTAAGACATCTATACAGCTGCAGTGAATCTACAAAGGAAAAAAAAAGCCTATACAGGCTGTTCACTGCATTTTAATAAGATTCATGTTGAAGATTAGAGCAAAATGTTGCGCTCTTGCTGTGCAGTTGTTGCTTTGAAATTGGAGGACCAGAGCCTTGGATGGGAGCCATAATGTAAATACCATGAAAAGGGGAGTGTAGAATCAGTATTTAAAGCTCACTTTTGCCTTCCCCTGCTGCTCAGTGCAAGCTGTTTCACTGTGCTGTGTTAGAACAGCTTGAAGTCATTCTGAAATTATGTTGGGTTGAGAGGGGCACAAGTGACTGAGGGAGGATGAGGGTCACACAAAAGCAACTCATTTTTATTTAATGCTACCCAATTTGCATTATGTTCTGGAAGTAAGCTTAAGTGCATTTTGTAAGAAGCCAGACCCATAACGGACTCTGTCTCTTGTCAGGAAAATGTTTGTAGCAGCTAACATATTATGGGCAATGCATCCAGATTTTACATGTGAAATGATGACATCAAGCAAAAAAGCATCCCTGGAGGACTTAGCTGTGTATTTACATTATTATGTCTTGGTCAGCTAAGAAAAATTAATTAGAATATTGATTGCATTTTTTTTCTAGTAGAGAAGCTGCTTTTTCCACTTTTTTTTTTTTTCTTTCTTTTCAGTGTAGTTGAAGGCTAATCTCCTTCAATCTTTTCTGAATAAATATATTGTTGTTCTGTAATCTTTTAGGTATTTTCTGGTTTAACCCAGATTGTTTTATTACTCACTGCTCATAAACAAATTCTTTCCACAGTTTTTACCTGTTATGAATTTATTTATTCAGTAATTGCAGTTTGAGAAATACAGAGAATTCTGCCTCAATGAATTCAGTCAACGACTCAGAAGTTGTTGATGGTGTAATTTAGCCAACTTGTTTATTCTAAAATTAGGATGGTACCTAAGTATAGAGGGGTTCTTATTTAAGTGTACTTATAAAAAATAAAAAGGAATTTAGGTCTGTTGCAGGAAATCATCTATTCTGACAGAATGGTACTTGGTGGACATTTTTGCCCCATATAGATTCAATAGTAATGAATTTGGCTTATTTTATTTGGAAATAAAGCCAACCCTGCAGAAAGGAATATGAAGGAACCCCTCATTGAAGTTTCTGTTGTTCCTTTCTAGGTGGTTTGCTCTCTCAGACTGGCGAGCAAGACCTATATTTGTTCAGCTTAATGAATCATTATAGGATGAACTGAGCTAAAAAAAAGCCTAGAAGTGTAGTGTTTTATAATTCTGTATTCCTCTATAATTAGGATTTCAGTGTCCTGAAATCTTCTGGCACTGCTTATTTCTGACCTCTTCTCCTAAAAATAATCAAATTCTAGTCATCATACAAGACTTCTTAACAGCAATAAGTGCATTTACTTCAACTTTAAATTCATTGGAGAAATCTATTTCTGATTAGAATTCCTAGATTTTAGTGGATATGAACACACATGAGACAGCTTCACCTATGCTAACTGTGAACTAGAAGAGTGAAGTGTGAAAGCATCCTGGTTGGCTGGATGTAAATGTAAGATTCTTTACCTGTATGAAAAAAAAAAGGAATCAAAGAAACTTCCTGGAGAAGATGGAGTTTAGTAATGAAAAGACAGTAAGGAACTAATGACAAGCTGTCTTGAAAGGTGAGGACATCAGACTTAGAATGGATTGTGAAAAGGTTTTATGACTTAAATAGTAAACTTAATATATAATAGAAGAAAGGAACTGAAACTGAAGACAGGTGCAGAAAAACTCTATTGTAAGGAGTAGAGGAACTAAAAGAAATAGAAGTAAACAAAAAGTGAGGCTTTTTTTACTCTAGAAGACAAAGGAAAGACTAGTGCTTTGGGTTTTGATGAAGTTTTTTTTTCAATAAATATACTTAATTTTGTCCAAAATGCACAATTCTCTGCTGAGAAACAGTTTGGACAGGAAAAATGTGTAGTCAGGCCTGTTATTTACATGACATCGATGTGCTGTTACAAGAAACCTGTAACAAATGAACGGAATATGCACTGATGGTCTGTATAACAGACAGAGGCATTAATAAATTGCCTTAGAAAACACATGTGGATTTGGGCTGACAAATCACACATGATCTGTTCTGAATGCTTCCAATAACTCCCTCCCCAAACATACAGTGGGAATTAGTGCTTATATGATATTTTGAATATGGTAGTGGTGTTACAGTACCTCAAGGACTGAAGTATTTGTCTTGCTTCATGTCCATGAGCCACCATTGTTCTTCCTGTTCTCATTTAGACTAAATTCCTTTCAGGAAGCCTATCCATGCAGGTGCTAAGAATGCTTTTTTCACAGCATTCTGCTTCAGGCAGCTTCACAAAATGAGGGGGTCAGAATAGTGTCATTAGCTGACTGCATCCCATAAGATTAGAGTTAGTGGCAGGTACGAAGAGTCATAACAGAAGCATGACTCAAGGGTGATCAACAGAAAATCAATTTAGTCATTGGACATGATGAGTCTGATAGACAAAGAAACTCACTAGACATCAGCTGAGTGTGAACATGTCTGTTTGCAGGGAGTATGTTGCAGGGAGTATAGAATCTATCAAGGCAGAAAGACATTAAGAAGATCATATAATGGCAAGGGGAGTTATAGTTATTTTGGCTGGGAAATGGAAAGGCTGACAAAACCTGTATTGTGCTAATTAGAGGGGAAGAGAGAAAAAAAAAATATGTAATTGAAGCATATATGAGGAGTCCTGTGAAAATAAATGTCAGACCTGAAGCAAGAGAGTAATTAGCAGCCTGAAGGATAAAAAGACCTTACAGAAAAGTCAGATAGTCCAGGAGAAATACCTTTACACTGAAGACAATGAATACTATTATGATTGTACAGGAGCAGGAGTCTTAAAAGCTAAATGGAAGAAACAATGATAGAACATGATTTTTGTATATCAGACATCAGATTTGGGGATTAAACCCATATATATTTAGAGCTAAAATCATGACCACTTCTTGCTTTATTTAAAAGCATGACTGCCTACGGAAATGTCCTGTGTAAATGAGCCATTATAAGGGCTGGTCTGTATGAGATGCATGAGCCTGTGATTTTAAAGGGGTAGAAAGAAGAAAACGTGGGATATCTTCATCCATTCTGTCAGTCCCATACATGTGGATAAGCAATGGAAGTCCTTGCTAAAGGACATTGCACACGCTAAAAGTTCACACGAGTTAAGAGAAGTCTGGGCAAATTCGTGTAAGAGATACTCACTGAGAGTATTTATAGACATAGAAACTACTTTTAGCTCAGGAAATCACAGAGCTGCATGTGGCTGGATGTTAGGGGGATGTTAAAAAGAATTATCATATATGTCCATCTTGCTGTTACAATTTTCCCTAAGCGTTTAATTAGCAGCACTGTTACAAAGGATACTGACTAGGTATACTTTTGATCTGACCCAGCAAGACTGGTTGTACAGTTTATTTACCTGTAAAACAGATAAATCTTTGCTTTCTTCCAGGAAAAGCTTCCCTGCTTTAATGAAGCTAAATATCCTAGTTAGAAAGTGCAAGAAAGTCACAACTATTTTAATACTGAGGCTTCAGTCATGTGTAAATGAACCTTAATACTTTGACAATAACGGGATGCAGGGAAATAGGAATTTTACCCACCCGCTTGTTGTCCCTTACAACAAGGTTTTCTGACAGCTGTAATGTAGCACAGAAGTAATCACAGAAGACATTGGAGGTGAGGCATGGCAGGACTGCAGTCTTCTTGTTTCATCATGGTGAAGGATGCAAGGTCAGGAACAGAGTAGATTCCAGGAAATCTTATGGTAATATTTGTGCTTTGATTCCCATTTTTAAAGGATTGTTAAAAAGGTAAAGTTGGTATAATTATCTTGCAGTTCCTGAAAGAGTACTTACTAGCTTTCTTTTGCTAAATTATAATTTATTTTTTTTTACTTCTTTTTAAGCCTCAGATATCACAGTGTATTTCCTTCTGAATTCCTGTAGAAATCCTGGGCCCCAATGCAGTGGTTCTTAGCCATTCATATTTGAGCCCATGGTATCCTGTAGGACAGCCAGATGTGGTCTGTGAAATGACCACAGATTACAAGATAAAATAAACTATCAGACATGTAAGCAAGGAAACAAAATGAGGAACAATTAGTAGCATACATTATTAGCCCAACCTGTATTTGGCTTGAAATGAAAAGTCTCCCTGGGGCATCTCTGAAAAATAAGTCGGGTAACTGTGACTTAGAAAGCTCTATTTTCCCTCTGCAAACGTAGGAACACTACTCTCTTCTACCTGGCTTGCAATAACCATTCTCTCCTGAGCTCTTAGCTTCTCTTTTCTTCTTCCTTTGTATAAACCATGGAGTTGACTCTGATGACAGCACAGCCCTTGGGACTTCTTTGATATTTTCCATTTTGTGTCGCCAGCTATGAAGTGAAGTAGAATTGTATGACTTTCCTTCTCTTTGCATATAAAAGAACAAGTGTATATGTACTCCTTTTTTATAAGAAAAGGCGAAGGTTTTCAGGGAAGGCTGGCTTAGGTTTGGATAAGGAGATGATGTATTTTGATAATGTTTGATAATGTTGAAAGATGCTAGGGGCTGTCTCTGTTGACAATGATGAACACACATTCATTTAATCCATCTTTTGTCTCAGTGCAATTGCTGTGCAAAGCAAAGTTTCTGGCACATAGTGTCCTACCACATAAAGGGTCTCAAATACAAAGCAGTGACACAGAAGCACAGCATGGTAGCCCTCGCATAGTAGAAACAAGCGATGTTTTTCTAAACCTTTTTAAGTTTGGGGCCTTTTTTCTTTTCCATTTTGCTTTTTTAACTGATTTACTTCCATGTAGTACAGTGAGAACATAAAGAGTACCCAGTGGGTTTGCCTAATTTACAGCCCAACTCTAGATAAACTGTGCTGAGAGCAAAGATAAATTTGTTCTTTTTCCCTATGTACAGAAGTTCTTAGGATCACTCTGCAGGCCAGAGGAATTCACTTCCTACAGCTGTTTCTTTCTGATTATGCAGAAGGGGGCCTGTGTTAATGATTTACCCAAACATAAATTTCTGCAGATCAAAATGAATATATGTCTTTTGTGACAACTTCAGTTTTCAAGAGTAGCACTCATCTTTTACTATGTCTGTTTCTTTTGGAAGCATATAGTTAAATCCACGGGTGTAGTCTAGTGACACAGGTATATCTTGTATAGTGTGTTTGTAAACCTGGCCTATGTAGAATGACTTTTAAACGCTGGAAGTTTATTTTATTTTAGCAATTAAAAAAATGGGTAGGGTTACTCACATAAAATGTCCATTAGTATCTCTTCCATTGATTTGTCTCATTAAATATAACTCCAAACCTAAGTAATACAGGATTTTTTCTCTGACTGCCTTGTGGATTTTGTCAGTGGTGCATGAATAAGGGTTTTAAATGTGGTTGACTGTTTCATAGTTTTTTATCACACATAACTTTTAATAATAGAACAAATCTTCTTCTACGACAAACTTCTTCTAGTGGTTCACTTCAAATATGAGAGAACCAACACTGAATTACTGTGATTCATCCTCTTGGTAACCCAAATGGTATCTCCAGGACTGCCAGACATCTTGGATTTTGGAGATTAATAGGCTCGGTTTTTTGTTTCTGGAAGGGATTTTGTAGTCTGGCTTTGAATAAGCTAGGGAGGAAAGAAATAAGTTTCACAGCTTTTAAGGTCTTAATTTAACTGATTGACAGTCCTTCATCTAGAACTGAATCACCTATAAATCTAACTTAGCAATTACCCTATAATTTGCATCTCTTGTATACAAATATAGCCAAACTCCTTAAAACAAAAAAAAGATTTAGGAAAGATTTTAGCTTTATTACAGTAAGGCAACTGGTGAATTTGACAATATTATATTAATTTCAAGATCTAACAGTTTTATCGTATGCTGTGACTGTTGTAACTGAGTGAGCAGCTACATTATAGGAAAGTTGACCTCTGACTATTATGGCAGAAGATTTTCTCTTACACAGCTAAATTGAGTGTTTTCTGGACCAATCCTGATGAGATTTCTACTCAGCTTTCTGAATCTGATAAGCTTGTAGACAGAACTTCCAAACCTGGTGATGTTTGCTTCTGGGTAGTTCAAACAAGAAAGCTTTGAGAAAAGTATACAATAGCAACTTCTCATGTTTTATCTATTCTGGATTTGTAAGTAACTGTTACACCTAGGGACAGATTGTCAGTTGACATACATCAGTGTTGTTCCACCAAAGTGAAAATAGCCAAGTCAACAAGATTGGTAAGGTGAAGATCCAGGTTTTATACTGGAAAATGGGGGACCGAGGGGTAACATACAAGTAAAATCAGAAACTTAAGGTCTTAGCCAAGATTTAGGTATCTGCTCAAAACTATCATGGCTCTTTAGCTGGTGGTCAAAAATACCTGTCTTCAGAAGGTGATTTATTCTGTGCTAACATACAGCTCTAAAAGAAAAATTCCCCATAAAAATTTAATTTTTAGAAATGTATATTCTATTAAACTGAGAAAGTAGGCCTAAAATACAGTAAAATAGATGCTTATGTTTTAAATGGCTGAATCCCACCCTTAGCAGCTGGAAAACAAAGGGATACCTTTGACAATGAGAACAGCCAGTGGTTGAGAGATTATTCTTGATTTAGTCATGGCTTTTTATAATTTTTGCAAAAATCTGTGTGCAGTAAATTAATGACCAGCAGAGCACTTTGGGCAGGTTATGAGTAGCACAAATGATATTAAGGAGACAGACACTAACTGATGAATCAGTGTTATGCATGCAGAAGCCTTCTTTAGCTGGATGCCGTTGCTGAGATGACGCCAGTGGTTAATAACATTAAGGCATTTTTTGTTTATTAGAACCAGGTGCCTTCACTGTCTGGTGAAGAAAAGGATTTTGCAGAGGAAAGTTAAGATGATTACTGATACTTATTAGTCAGGAAAGTTTAGAGCTCAAAGACGTGAAAACGCCAGCTTTGTTAAATTTTTGAGAAAGGGGTGGGAAAGAGAGTGGCCATCGAGGCAGAATTCTAAAGCAAAAAAAACCCACCTTTGTACTCACACTGTATATAGAAAGATGCTTGCATTCATTTTATGGAAAGAAGTTATCTTAATGATTTGGTATGATATCTCTATGGAGACCAAATGATTGTCTGAATTTTATTGTAATCATGGGTCTATCTTGAAAAACATTTTTGCCAGAATCCAGAATATTCTAGAAAACCTCTATACTTTTTGGTTCAGAAAATGTTGCTGATGCTATATTTTTACAACAAGTTGGAGAACTGAGAATAGAGCTCATACTATTTGTTTTGGATTGAGGTTGTATTTTCCAGTCCTTCAAAGATAGGTCATACCTGTTGCAGTCTGATATATCTAAGGTCCTCTGTACACTGCTAATCGTTTCCAGCAGTGTTATTTGTGATGGATGTTTCCCATGGAGAAAGAGGCTGCACTTCCTTAAATTTTCTATTTTATCAAGCATTTATGGGCCTAATTTTTCATAAGCAAAACCTACTTTTATTACAGTCAGAGGCATAGTGCTTCATAAAGAACTTGCTAAGGAGGTTGTATGGTTTCTTAAGCTTTTTAGAATTTTTAAATGATTATTTTTAAAACCACTTCTAAGAGTTGTCTTCTTTCCCAAAAATCTTCTAGAAGTGGGTATGTTTTCATGTTTGGAAAAGGATCACATAGATTTTTCCAATGGGACATGGACCAGACAGCCAAAGGACTCCAGGGGCAATAGCTGAGATCAATAAAGAACTTTAAAGTGATCTGGCAAGAATTTCCTTCTTTTCTCCTGTTATCTATGGGAGTGCTTCGTAACCATAGCTTAGGAAAAACATATGTAATTAATTCTCTCAGTGTTGAGTTCTGCTCACCAATCTATTTTCTGATTTGTTTATATTTGTCAGAGAACACTATAATGCCTGCTGCTATTCTTCCTACTGCTAATTACCTGGACTGTAGTTTGATTGACCCTTATATTTTTCTGCATCAGAAATCTTAAATAGTTTTTTTTTCCTAAAATCTAGGCATTGCCCTTGATTGCAAGCCAAGATTTTTCAGCATATGTCTTAAGTAAATGACCTGCATGTGATACTAATCATTTCAAATTTCTCTTTTTCAGTCTGTGATAGGCTTTGGCACAAATCCGTACTTTCTGTGTCTTTTCAAAATTGTTTCTGGGTCTCTTCAAAGGGGAGAGTTATAACTCATTTTTGTGATTTCTCCTCCATGGCAGTAAGCTGCTCACTTGCATGAAAATAACAAGCTTGTGTCTACCATCCACAAGTACGCATTCAACAGAAACTGTGTTCTTTGTCTTTGTACTCCCTCCTGCTGTCAGGAGCTTCCAGAATTGAAATCACTTGCAAGTGAAAATACTAATTGTCAGTGTTAGATCTCAGTTCTGCAGCCTCTATGTGAGTGATTCCCAGTCACTTGAATTAGAGTATTGCAATTAAAGAGGTTACTCAGGCAAATAAAGACTGAAAGACCAGGTCCATATTACCAGGCCTGCATGCGCAATCATTCAGTTTCAAGTTTTACCATCAGCTTATCTCATATGAGTCATGACTAAATATATTTCTACCTAGTAACAATTAATTCCTGGTGGCAGCTGCCTGTTCTCAAATCACATTCTGTACCCATGTGCCTGAAACATATGTAGTTAATTATGACGGAGGACCTGGAAATGCTATTAGAGTCCAACCACTTAGAGACCCTCATTAATTACATCCAGGGCTACCTATGATCGGTTACATTGTCCGCTTAGTATGATCTGTGTAGTATTGGGTCTGCACAGAGAAAAATCATAAGAATTAACATGGAGAAAGAAAACATCTACTTTCTAATCTGTGAAGAAGAATGCCTGAGGATCTTCAGAATAGAAGAATTCATAATGATATCATATTTCTGGAGTGTCTAATTTGTGATGGAATATCTGAAATATCAATGTTACATGAATATATACGTTCCTTCCTTCTTGTTACTTGTCATAAAAAATTACTGTGTTTTGTGAGGTACGTTAATGGTCTTTGGATTCCCCACTGAGTTTCTGAGAAAGGGAGGAGGAGGAATAACATTAGCTGACGAGTGCGCTTACAGACTCAAGAAACTTACTGCTTTTCACAACAGACTGTTACATCTCCAGGACATGTTAGTCTTCTTGTTTGTACACACGTCACCTGTTCATGTAGATTAGGGCTAGGATGGGACCTTCTTTATACAGAAAAAGAGGTAGAGAAAGTCAGAATAGCAGCTAGGTAGGGTGAAATAAAAGAGAACAAACCGTATATAGGAGCAGAAGTATGCTGTGGCATTTTTTCCCTTCTTAAAATATTCTCAAATATTAAAGTGTTTCCTCTCTCATTACTATGTATTTCTATGAGTGCCTCATGTTGCACTGGATAAAGAGAGGGCTTTTCCATTACTTAGCAGATGTGAAACATACAGTCAGTATGGCTTTTCCGCTCTTACGACAAATATCACTGAACCTCTTGGAATATCCTCGTAGCTGCTGGGAACAAGCTTTTGGCAATAAAGTAAATAGTGGTGTCTTCCCCACAACTTTGACAAAGCAACTGAGGCATGGAAGACTGTCACAATTTGCCGAGGATTACAGAGCAAAGCTATCATTCCTCAGCTTCCCTCTTGCTCTTTGATGTTGTTTCCACCCATTGCCATTAATTCCTCAGAACATCTGTGAAGTAATCAGCATATGGCCTTCCTATGTGATTGCTAATGAGCTTGTTAAAAGCTACAGCACAGAATTGCAGTTGCATGTGCTTTTTGCCTTACTTTACACTGGGCTTTCAATTACCTGCAAGCACTTTATGAAATACTGTGGCTTAATAGCTTTGCAGTGTTATTCTCTAATGTTATTTGAAAATAGGGAATTTAGTGGGTAGGGTGTACTTAGCTTGGCAGAGAAATCTGATAACTTTTATTTGAAGCAACATTTCTCCCCAGGCCTTTGCTATAGAGAACATGCTAGATGTCAATCCTAACAATAAAACTTCTGCAGAAGTTAGGTGTACCTAAACAGCGTATAGGTCTTGAGCTAGCTATTTGTGTAGGGATAAATGTCAATCTTAATCCTAAAATGACAACTTGATATCAGAAGAACATGGGACTATTTAAATAGTGAAGAATTTCTAGCTAAATTCCCAAAGATTTCCTATAGAATAGCAAAAGTCACTGAACTGTTTTCATGCTAAAAAAACACCCAAATTTTCATGTCTGCCAGTGTTTAAGAAAAAGGGCAACCAGGAAACTGGAAAATATTGTTCTTTCTTCAGAAAACAGTAATTCAATATTCCTATGTTTTGCTTTGTTTTCATGTGTTTCTTTCCCTGCTGCCTTTCAAGACTTCATAGTGAGTGATTCGATTTAGTTTGGCATATTCATTGTAACCTAAACATGATGTTTGTTCCTCATGTTTTTATTTCTTAAGAGTTGAACTCCACAATCTCAGGAATTAAGTGGAACTAACAGCTCTAATCGTTCCCCTTGGATGGATTCTGGGAGTAGCTGATTTAGTCTGCTCAATTTTCAGTAATTAGCTCATTAGGTTCCTCCTTCTTTCATTGTTCTGATCTTCATCAGATCTCCATGTTTGCAGTGACTGGATTTTAAACAGAGTCTAGCACAGATGAAAGGTCACAACTGTTCATTTTAAAGTTATCTCGATTTTTAAGCACAGCTTTCTTTGGTTTTACTATAAAGCCTCTCTGTCATTGGGATATGGAGTGATGCTTTGTGTGAACTGTGAATGATAGGTACATTTTTGTTTGCGTTGTCTTCAAGGGGGTAGGAGTAGGAACAACCCTAGCGTGCAGATGCTTCAGTGGAACCAGTGCCTCAGGATATCTTTGTGGTGCTCCTGAGCTTGGGAAGCAATGTACAGAGATTAGTGCGAAGCTGCTGACAGCTGGGAAGGAGTTATTTTTATCACCTGATATAAACAAATACCCCTTCTGTATTAGGCAGATAAGAAACACATACTGCAGTCCCTATGGCATCACAGATTCCTTACAAACTTCCAGGATAGTCAGTGTGACATGAGTATCACTGCTTATTTTGTGAAAGGAATTTAAGTTTATTCTGTCAGAGGAATATGATATGTTCCTTGCAAAAAAGAAAATGGTATTCCTGACATTTCTGCCAAAACAAATCAATCCGAACAAGTAGACTCATTATCCATTCATTATCCACACAGGGCTGTAAATGGTTTGGGGTTACTACCCATTTATTATAAAATCTGTCCAGCCTCACTCTTTCTAGACTTTTCAAGTCATTTTAGTTACAGCTTCATTAAGGAATTTTGTTACAGATTTTTGTTACAGATTTTTGTTACAGCTTCATTAAGGTACTTTGTGGGGCAGTTTAGCATTTGTTTCTGCCTTCACTGGTCAGGCTAATTGTGACTGAAAAACTTTGCAGTGTCAGATTCTATGTGCTGGCAACCTTGAACCCACCAGGATGACAGTCCTGAACAGGATTATTGATGTGATTGTTGTGGTAATCAGGTGTATGTTACCATGGACAAGAAGTTGTTTTGTAACACAGGTGCTGTCTCAAGAGTAGGGTAATACTGAAAGCAAAGAGTGTCTTTGCCTTGTCCATGTCCTGACGCTGCTCATAGAGCCTAATTCATCGATATTTGCTTCTGTTAGACTGTTGTAGGCAAACCTAAGCTACTTCTCTCCTTTGCTAGAACTGGAGTGACTTATTCAAAGCTGTATATTTTGTTTCAATGTTAAATGTATAGTGAAACATTCAGACTTTGGTTTTGCCCATTGCCACAGGGATGGAGCTCTTTTGATCAATGAGAGGGGTACCCATGTAATAATGAAAGGCAACCACTCCTAATAATAGCAAATGGCTAAGGATTGATGTTGTTTTTTTTTTTTTCTTGGTTTCTTTCTTGACTTGTTTCTCCAAGATCTCATTGGCTAATAAAACCACATAAATTTTGATATAACAAAACATTATATTATTGTGGTTTTAAGTTAAGAGAATAATGTGCATCTCCAATTTATCTTTGAACTATAGCTCATCACAACAGAACATCATTTAATCTTTGGGAATCGTGATATCTCTCAGTAATCTTTTTCTGTTCTGCTTAGAAGTGTTCTTAACTTCTGAAATCCTGCAAAACCTTGGCTTTCTGCATCAAAACCTGAGAGTGGACAGATGTATTAGCTGTAGAGTAAATGACAGGGATTCAGGACAAAAAAGTAGCGACTGAAGAGCATTTGCTGGTAATTCTGTGTGGTTTTGTTGAACTAAAATTTTATGATCAAATTTCTGCTGAGGAAGGTTTCTGAGGTTCTGCATAGAATTTCTGTCTGTAATCAAGAATTGGTAGAATCCAAAGCAGGCACTAGTAGCTGGGTCTTTCACATCCCAAATGAGAACTCACTGCTGTTGATATAATGACTGTTCTGGGCTGAGTCTGTTTCTTTCTCCTGTTGCACGTTTGGTTTTGGGTTGGTTTTTTGTTTGTTGTTGTTGAGAGGTTTTCATGAAAAACTTTTAGGCTTTTTTGGTTTTATCTGTATATGACCAGGGAACATTTTAAGAAATCCCTCTGATGAAATGGAAAAAAATTATTTCGAATTCCAGTATTCAATCTATGCAAGAGAGCAAGGTCACCAGAACAGCGGAGAAAAACGGTTTTGTTCAGCTTTGTTGTTTGGTTTTGTGGTGGTTTTTTTTTTCATGGTTTCCCTTTCAAATTTGCTAATTGACTAGAAAACTTCTGCTGATAAATGCAGAGAGTAAAATTAGAGTCAAATTGCAGATTCAATTCTCCTTGCAAAATGGACTAATCTAATTGTGTAGACTTGTGCTTGTGTTGAATTATTTAACTGGGTCTAGCTAAGCTTCAGGACATTTAAAGAATGTATGTTATTTGCATACAGGTGCCCTTGTGGCCAAGAAGGCCAATGGCATCCTGGGGTGCATTCACAAGAGTGTGGCCAGCAGGTCAAGGGAGGTTATCCTCCCCCTCTATTCTGCCCTGGTGAGGACACATCTGGAGTCCTGGGTCCAGTTCTGGGCTCCTCAGTACAAGAAAGACAGGGAACTACTGGAAAGAGTCCAGCAAAGGGCTACAAGGATGATTATGGGACTGGAGCATCTCTTATATGAGGAAAGGCTGAGAGAGCTGGGTCTGTTCAGTCTGGAGAAGAGAAGACTGAGAGGGGATTTCATCAACGTTATAAATAGCTACAGCGTGGATGTCAAGAGGATGGGGCCATACCCTTTTCAGTGGTGCCCAGTCACAGGACAAGGGGCAATGGGCACAAACTGGAACACAGGAAGTTCCATCTGAACATGAGGCAAAACTTCCTCACTTTGAGGGTGCACTGGGACAGGCTGCCCAGAGAGGTTGTGGAGTCTCCTTCTCTGGAGTTATTCAAAACCTGCCTGGACGTGATCCTGTGCAACCTGCTCTAGGTGATCCTGCTTTAGCAGGGGGGTTGGACTAGATGATCTCCAGAGGTCCCTTCCAACACCCACCATTCTGGAATTCTGTGATTTTCAAGTATTGCATTGTGAAACTGAGGTTGCTTTGGCAACATGAATTACTGGTATGGTTTGGAGCTTTCTTAAGAGCAATGAGTGGTTAGCAGATACTCTCTTTTTCTAGATTCTTTTGTATTATGTGAATGTACTGGTGATGAGTCAAGAATGATTTGCCACAAATTATGATTTGCCAGATCTTAACAATAGTAATCCTGCCTCTCTTGGCACAATTCTCCATGAGGGGCAAACTAACCACTATTTCATAAGCATCAGTTATCAAACTAACACATTATGCTTCTTCTACTGTGTTTATACCTAGAAATAAAAGACTTAAATCAGTCAGCAGCAGCAGCATGGGAAATTAACTCCCATCTACTTGTGGTATGGTTTTCCAGGAGATTTCATTTCAGACCTACCCGAAGTTGAAATGGTATCTGAATTAATTTTCAAACTTGGAAAAGAAGAACGTGCATTAAAAAAATAGCAATGTTACAATTCTGTCAACTGAAATAAGCCTTAGTATATATAGTACTTAAAAAATGCTTAAAATCTATACTGGACATGTTGAGGTATTTTTCTGGTCTTATGTGATTCTAGTGGAATTTAAACCAGAAATACATCCTTTTCACTTACAGCAATGTACTAACAGAAATCAGTTTGCTTTTTCGGGATTTGGTTTGGGTTTGGTGTTTTGTTTTGATTTGTTTTGGTTTTGTTTTTGTTTTTGTTTTTATTTTGTCTGTTAATTAAGCATCACAAAAATTCCTAAGTTGTTAAACATCTCTGATACCTCTTAAGGTATCTTCAGTCTATCTTGGGAAAACAAATTATGAGCCTACAAATTCTTTGGAGAACATCCTTCCTTTGAAGAAATTGTCAAATATTAGGCTTCCTATCTAAGAAGGATGAGGGAAGATAGATAACATGAATTGAGACAGATTAAACTTCTAATTAGAAGGCAGCCTGACCAGTACAGCCAAACTGGAGTGAGTCCAAGAAAAGTTAATGTGGATGTGAGAATAGAAGTCAAACTGATCTCCCAGCTAGAGAAGAGGACAGCTGGGCATATTTGTGTCAGTTTCTTATGGAACAGATAGTGAAGAGAGCAAAATCAAGGGATAGTGTTGCTGAGTATGCTACCGGACGAACCTCATCCAGCATAGATTGCCTTTCAGTGGCCAGGAAAGTCCTTGGGGGTTCAAGTGAAACAGGATTCCTTAGATATCTTCAAGTTATTGTGTCTTTCAACAACTCAAAATAATTTTACCTGTTGGTTAACTCAAGTTACTGTATTCAATGCGTACATATACACATACATGTTGTGTGGTCTTTAAAACTACATAGAGATTCACCGCTGGTGCTGCTGGCACATTTATAAAAGAATTCTGTAACACTGGGGACTCTATAGCTCTAACCAATCTGGTCTGATCTTATGGCTCACCCTGCATGGAGCTGAGAGCAGCGTTAGATGACCTCCCAAGGACCCTTCCAATCTGAAATATTCTATGATCCTACAATTAACCATGGAAGAGAACTGCATAGTTTATCAGTAGTCATGATTTACTGCAAAATATGTGCTGCAGTGGGATTTAAGTTCTTATGGTGCTTAGAATTTTGTAATAAATTTGTGTAAAACTGGAAGTGCAATTATACTCTAGTATCATCTTTTCACTTGACTATAAATTACAAAATTTTTCTGGTGTAGTGCTGTTGGCTCAGTATCATGCTCTCAGCTAACATCAACATCCCAGCACTACCCTTTTCTTGGATATAACTGTGCTATATGAAGACTGTTCCTTTGGATAAGATGTAGGTGTGCCAGCAGACAAGCCCCTTAGTTTCTTATGTCCAGTGTGCATGCAAATAAGTTGTGCTGTGGTATTTTCGTGCTGTGGGGTACTAATATTCCTATGGTGTGGTGGGGAAAATTGACTAAGGATATGACTGTAGAGTCAGGTTAAGAGACAGGATATATTTACTCAGGTATAGCACTGTAGAACCATCACAATGTGTCTATCCCCGTAGTTACACTCTGCAAATCAGACTGAAATTGATATGTGAAGAGGGCTAAGCCCTATTTCTTTTACTGCCTGACAGGTCTAATTAAGTTTGCACTGACACGGCACACAAAAAAGATGAAATTTTGCTCTCTGGGACTATATAGCACAAACTGCTGATGTCTGTGGAATGGGGATGCTGGAAATTATCTTTATGAATACTTTTGGGATGTGTAAGTGAGAAGTACTACACCTCAGCCAACTGTTACAGTAAAATAAAATCAGTATTGTCAACATAATCTTCATCAGTTGATTTACACTGCAGTAAACCACTAGTTTTTCAATAGATTAAATAAAAGCAAGAAAATAAAGTTAATAAAATAAACTCTATAATGTAAAATCAATATTATCAATGTAAGCTCTATCAGTTGATTTACACTATAGCAAAACAGCAGTACTATTTCTGTTTCCTGGCTGGATGACTGAAGTGCATGTTACAAAGGAAGAAATATATCTGTTATTTGCAGCTGTTGTGGTTGTGAGGGCAAGGAGCAGTTGAGTGCATCTTCATATTAAAAACAAAAGTGTGTTCTGAAACGTTGGAGGGGGGAATGTGCTCTGAACATAGGAAATTTAGCAGATTAAGAACTCAAATTTGGCTGTAACAATACAGAATTAATAGCTACCATTTGAACTGTGACTCACTAGTATTGCAGGAATCTCTCTACATACTCACCAATATCTGAGGTTCCTAAGGTGGTAGATTTACGGTTTTGTTGCCAAGCTGCCCTCTGAACCATGGCTCATATGTCTCATACGGACAGTGCAGCATCCAGGGATTCAGTCTACTCAGTTACAGGTTGTCCTAAGAAAGCCTCTGCTGTGTGCTGCAGTACTGAAGAGCTAGATGCCACTAACAGTTCTTGTCTGACTCCTCTCCTTTTCCCTATGAGAAGAAAGCAGGACCCAGGAAACACTTGCAGTGTTTGAAGGAGATAGAAGAAAACCTGAGTGGAGGAGCATGTGGCAAGCTGCCAGCAGATAGAAAGAAGAGAAAGCAGCATGTTGTAGAAAGTAGCAGATAAGTAGAAAGAGTTGTGGGATCCAAAGTGTGTTGCCCAAATTGGTAAGGTTCATCAGTATGTTCCTGTATGTTGTATGTCACACAGAGGCACTCAAATCCTTAGCAACCAACTCTATTTAACATCTTTTTTAATTAAAGATTTATCTAAGTCCCTTCTCAGACTACCATGTTATTTGTGCTGAGCCACTTGGATTTTATTATACTGGTAAAATCTAGCTATTGTGAGCACTATGAGAATAAAATGATAGGAAAGAGCATTGGCTTAGACACAAAGAGCTGTGAGATAAGGCTCAGTAGCTTACGAGTCAGGAAGCCTGGTTCTGCATCCAGCTTTGTCACTCCCTTTTGAGAAGCAGCTGTCATCCTGCTCATTTGCCCTTTGTATAAGGGCATTTTCTTTTGGAAGGATCTTCAAGCTCTCTGCTTTATGCAGTGGGTAGGTCTTTTAACCAAACCTTTTGAGCTGATTTCTCCTTACAGAGTAGAGAAGACGTCTTTCCAGAAGGACATTTTTTGTTGTTGTATTTTAATGATTCATATTTGGATTTTGAGTTTAATATTTCTTGGGAAAATATAAGTGCAGGAGAGCAACAGTTCATTCTCTAGTCAAAGTGAAATATGGATAGTATTTTGTAATTCTCTTGATGCTCTTCTGTCCAGGGAAAAAAAGAATTACAAAAAAATTCAGCTGGGGGCATTTTGGTCCATTTCATCAAAATTTGAAGTACAAGTTTTTTTGTTTTCACCTGGTCTCTGTAGGTTCTCTTGAATTGACCATTTCCAAAACACGAGTTGAAACAGCTTTCTAACACGTTTGGCATATTCCTGCATATGTAATCATATGCTATATAGGGCATTTATATCACACATAGTGCAGGCAATGGCAGTTTGACAAGATTTATGGGAGCACTCTCTGTTGCATCCCGCCCAACAATTATGCTGATATTGCTTCTTCCATCACTTGACATGAGCATGGCAATTGGAATATTTTTTCTCTTATAAGCTTCTCCACTGAAATTAAGAAGCTATATGTATTTCACACATTTCAGAAACATTTTTGGGAAGGCGTTTATGCAGCAAGAGCAATCATGAGTTTGATTTTAAAACCTGATTCCTGTTTGCAGTATATCCATTGGTTATGTTTTTTTTTAAAAAAGGGGGGGCGGGGGGGAATAGTGAGAGGAACAAAAGAAGATCTAAACACTCCAAAAGTCTGGCATTCAGCAACAACGCAAGTTTTACAAGTGTGCAGACAGTTACAGGGAAAGATGAAAGCACCTGCCCAATGTTTCTGGTTGCTGAAGACCTGCTTCTCTGCTAAGACTCCATTTATTTTTCTTTTTTTCCTCCTTATTTCACACGGGTTATCTAAGGACTTATTTCAGGTTTTGGTACTTTTAAAGGCATTCATGTTGCCTGCTGTACTAGCTTGTGTAGATAAAAATACTATTATTTAAGCTTTACAACTAAAAATATTCTCACATACAAAATTTTTTCCAAGCCAGTCCTGTGTCAGAAAACTGTTTTGAGGCAGCATGCATAGATCAAGCAGCAATCAGTGCAAACAGTCAAAATTATTTTCTAAATCTCTGATTGCATCAGTGTACCAGAAGTGAAGAGCACTTTAATTCTTGAAAAAATAATCATTAAAATTAAAAGGCCTGTTTGGTATTGATGCTACCTGGATAATTTTCAGTTGATTTGAAAGCAATTAACAAAGGATTTTGTCTTCCCTTTTTTTCCACTGTATAAGGGATTCTTTGAATTAAAAATATTGACCTTCCTTACCTCTTTTTTTAAACTAGATTTTTTTTTTTTTTGGTACTATCATTATTTCAGTGGAGATCTGGTATTTTTCCCTTTTATGAAACTTTTTAAATGTTTCCCCTTTGCTAGTAAATGTAAAAAGTGCTTTTAATCAGAGCCACATTGTTCATCCTGGTTCATCTATGCTAGTTAATGTTGATTCAGAGGTATGTCTCGCTGATAACTCTGCAAAAAGAGGTTATCTGGGGACAGAATACCAGTATTATTCCATTGCTTCAGAATGTTCCCAAGAACACTAACAATGCAGATGAGTGGTATCTTTCAAAAAGTACACTTTGTATCTGGTTTTCTGACCCAGAAATATATTCTGCACAAGACCCATTCATAAATAAGGGGAAAGCATTCTGGATACTTAGTGAAATTGATGTTCTTAATTCACTATGAGTGGAGACATGCTGTAGGCTACATTAAATCTCTTGACTGATGCCATCTGCTTTTTTAAACAGCTCAGGTATATTTTCAGTGATCTCCACTCTGTTTGGCAAACATTGTTCCATGAGGCTTCACTGCTGAAAAATCAACTGCAAAATGGATTTAATTTCTTAAATAACTGTGCATGTGGTTCTAGCCCCTCTCATAGCATCATAGAATCATAGAATTGTTTAGTTTGGAAAAGACTTTTAAGATCAAGTCCAACCATTAACCTAGCATTACCAAGTCCACCATGAAACCATGTCCCTAAGTACCGCATCTTTTAAATACCTTCAGGGATGGTGACTCAACCACTTCCCTGGGCAGCCTGTTCCAGTGTTTGACAACCCTTTTGGTGAAGAAATGTTTCCTCATATCCAATCTAAACCTCCCCTGGTGCAACTTGAGGCTATTTCTTCTTGTCTGATCACTTGTTACTTGGGAGAAGGACCAACACCCATCTGGCTACAACATTCTTTCAAGTAGTTGTAGAGAGCAANTCCAGATCAGTGATGGAAATCAGTAGATCTTTGTGTGTTTCCTCTCCCTGATCTTATCCTTCTTTGATTGGTTGGTGTTTGGGTTTTTTTGGGGGGGTTTTTTGGTTTTTTTTCAGAGGTGCTGGTAAAGTTCTGCCTTTCCCAAATGGTTATTTTGTAATGAGAATGTACCCAAAGACACAAAGCTAGCTGAGCAAGCAGTTGCCATAGTTCATATATCAGTATGCTTTCTGCACATATATTCATATCATACTGCATTGCTTTCATAGCAATGACATTTCTTTCTCAAGAAAAAAAAAATAGTTTAAGGACATTTGTGGAAGAAGCAGTAAAAGGAGAACAGAAGCAATTGCATTCCAATCGGATTCAGTTTAACTTGTTTGTGAATAACCGTTTTCACTATTGTTCCAGATCTGCTCCTCAGTAATTAACAACTGAGGAAAGTCCTAATCTTGTAATTAATGTATGGATATATTACAGAGTTGAATACTAGTTCTGCATATGCAGATGTGCATCTCCACTGTGAACTGTTACGCTTTAGTTTCAATGGAAAAACATGGAATAACTCTACTAGAGTATAAATGCCTCTGTGGACAATGAGTTTACAGAAAATAGTTGCCTGTTGTGGCAGAAAGAAAGGTAAAACTAATTATTCATGCCCCGTGAATGACTAAGATGAATGGGAAGCAGCCAACTTGGCCAATTTCCATATTATGGGCTAAAGTATTGCTTTGCCTATGCTACTGCCTGATTTTCACAGCTTTTAATCTACTATACACCCATCACGTACATCCATCTGTACTTCTACTTGAATTTCAGGAAGATCTGGCATGGCTCTCTGGAGCAAAGTTATTCATGTCAAATATTTATACCTGTTGAAATATATACAGAAAAATAAGTCATACTCTTGCAATGTTTTAGGGCCCAATCCATCTTACATATGTAGCATTAGCAAGTGAGATGCACACAGTTGTCATTCAATCCAACAGTAGATGCACATTTTCTGTACACCCATTTTGCAATAACATCATGGTGTGTGCAACTCTTGCCACGTAGCTGAGTTTATCACCAAGGCATGTACTTGCACTTTAAAGTCAGTGGAAACTTTGTCCTTATTTCTAGGGAGCCAGAATTTCCCTGCAGACTTCCTGCTGCCAGCTGTCCCAAGGAAGCAGGATTTTCCTTTCCATTGACCTTTTGCATATGATAGTCCAATGCTCCTTTTGAATGAGTAATTAATGTTGGTGTTTCATTTCCCATAATGAAGCCAATATATGTGACTTAAGATGAAACAACATCATTCATTGAAATGAATTTAATAATGGGATCTAAAATTCTGTTTATATAGCATCCTTATTTTATTACAGTAATATAAAGAAACTCTTAGAAGAATAATTCTGCAACACTTTGTGGAACATGAAAGCTGTGTGCCATTTAAAGAGTGTCTCCATCAGGCTTTAAGTCAGCTATCAGCCTTTCAGACAGCTTCAGTCAGCATCCTAGGCAGCTGACAGCCTAGCAAATCCCTACTAGGTGAGAACTGATCTATACACTTGGCTTCATCTCCCTGCTAATATATAAGGGAATCTCAATTGTTTCCCATTGCTATGCAGCCAGTTTCTGGATTATATTATCATCAGCTTTTATTTTATTACCCCTGTCTTTGGCTCTGTCTTGATCTGTATATCAGCATCTGCACCATATTCTCCCAACCTGCTTAGTTCTTACCTTCATCCTTGTTCCTGATCTTGATTTCTGTCACACTGATCCTGATAACTTTTTCTGACTGACTTTATTAGCCTTTCTTTTGTCATGACTTCTTCTAGCTGTGGACCCTGCATTTCTCTGTGGTAGGAATTCCTCTCCTTTTACCTGCCTTCTAACTGCATCTGGCCTTGCAGCATGTGTATGCCTCTGCTTGTGCACCTTAGCCAGAACTCTCATAACCGTTTTGCTTGACCTTTTAGCTTTTCTTTATTTATTTTTTTTTTTGTTTTCCTGGTTCGGCCACACTTTTGCTCCTGCTTCTTCTCTAGGTCCTATATTTAAGTTGGAGCACACTGACACTCAAAGTTTCCCATCCCCAAGTGCTAGCTTAATTTATTTTGTCAGATAGCCTTCAAGTCCCAACTCCAACAGTAACTGAGGTCAAAACTCAAAGGATGTCAGTGTTTAAAAGATAAAACAAGAAGGAAGTTGATCAAGTTTCTGTGGAGAGGAACTGTTTATATGCATATATCTATGAATTGACTAGATATTCTCCAGATCTTCTTTAAGCCTGTTCTATTTTCATAGCAGCATGCCCATAAGTGTTCTCAATATTTCTTCTACAACTTTATTTTTCAGGCCCAGCAGGACCTGTACCAGAGAGCCTTTTACTTTGGATGAGCTCTCAGGCATTTTCTGTTCACTTCAGAGCTTATTTATACCAATATTAAATGCCAAATCTAATTCTGTTGAAGTGTGGAAATGTTCCAGACTACAAGATGATAAAATTATCAAATTCTACCCTTTTCTCAGGATAGACCATGGTTTTCTGAGGCAAGAATGCTAGATATAGTACACTGAATATTGTTTCACAGTTGCCACCACACCATTGCATATAAAAAGCACTGATCTTGTATAAACTCTTTTGCTGGATCAAATTTGTTTCATAAATGTTTGTGATCCCTTTGCATGAGACAGCTTTATATCATATTTACCTGAGTCACTCTAACCTTAGAATAAATCAATAACATCAGTTATTGTGCAAATTATATACAATCATGATGTCAAATTAATTTCTATAAGGGTGCATTCTGGGTAATTCAGTAAAAATGTACCAAGAAGCCTGTTCTGGATCTGAATGAAATTTATACTGCAGTGTGTTCCTATATACTTGTGGAAGCATAAATGCCATTAGCAAATAACTCAGAAGTTCCTAAAATATAGCTGAAAAAGACAAAATATCTGGCAGAATCCAGTGGCTGTGATAACTGCATGTATATCCCACAGACGTTATAGAAACATCAAGCTATAACACACCAGGAGTCTAGCTTTGTGGTCTCAAGATCACCGAGGAAAGCAATGGAAATGCATTCATTTGCTACTATGCTTGGGACATGGACAGATGCAGAGAAGATGGATATTTTCCATATTGAAGTATAATGTAAATTGCTTATCACCTTTGGGGGTTTCTCTATTAAAAAAAACACTGCAAGTGCATATTATTGCCTTAATATTCCTTAGATATAGGTTTCATTTATAGATGGAAATATGGAACGCCAGTATTTCACTGGAGTAGCCTTAAATTTAAGCTGAGAATTATGTTGATGTATTTTTCAGGAAATTCAAAGTGCTTTTAGATTTTTACATAAGAGCTTTTGTGGAGGTCCTGAATTGGAATAAATCACCCACTTTTAATGGAGACTGTCTAAATCGTTTCCTCTCCCTTAGTAGAAAGCTATGGGTTGATATGTTGCAGCATGGAGAAATCAATTCATTAGCCTGCTCACCCTGAAAAATTATTGGTACAAATCCAGGAATACCTCTGTCCTAAAAAATGTTTGTTTTAACCTAAACTGCCTCATTTTAAGAAAACTCTGCAACACAGATTGTACCATTTCTGTCTGAGTTCAGAATACAGAGAAATTAATCTCTTTCTGCAAAAGTGCTTTCTTTTTCCCTTATCAGATGCATTTATCAAGATATATGCATTTATCAAACATCCAGTTAGAAAAATAGAAGTTCCAAGCCTGGAATTCATGTCTTAGTAAACAGTTAAAATATTGGTCTCCTTTTAAATCCTTTTTTTGTTCTAAGTCAGTACGACTGTCAAAAATTCAAGATCTAATCTGCTTTTTTCCTGATTAAATTAGGGATTGGCTCATTCTGCTTTTATTCGAAATTCAAATAACTGTGCTACAGTAGCACATGTCAGATGTGGGGAAAACATTGCCAATTTCATATAGTGTTTATGAAAGAAGTCTGTCCACAGCTCAGTGGCTATTGTCCTGAAAATAGATGATGGCACATGCTATTGGGTTTTAGACCAGAGAGGTTTATCATTACTTTGTTTACTGTTTGTGTTCATATGAATTTATTACACACTCAAATTTTTTTATTTTTTTTATTTTTTGTAACACAGATTGTCAGCCTTTGCAGTTTGGGTGTTTTAGTCCATCCTTTTCCTAGTCATTAAGACACAGATCCATAAAGTGATTTAGAAGTGCCAAGATCTTCTCTAGAGGCCTGGTTCCAGAGTAGGAATCATATACCTAGACTAGACAGATGCATTTCCTATTCCGTACAGGTAGCTGAACACGTAGGACCAGAACTTAAAACATCCAAATGATGCCAGGTGTGAAGGGATTTGTATTTGTAAAACAGCAGTAGGAAGCATGAGAAATGATAGTTTTGTAATCCTGAATTAGTTGCATTCATGATATCAAGATTCACAGCTTGAAACCACCTGCTGCATTTAAGTGGCTTCTATGTTCCCTCTCTGTATGTTGAGTAACCACTTTATTCTTAATCTGTTGGAGGTGGTGGTGGTGGTTAAAGAATTTAGCCAGGATGAGAGAATTCAGTGCTCACTGCTGCCAGAAGTCAGAGCAACTGACTTCATCTTCTCATCTTCATGGAGAAGGTCTAACCTGCCAGCTCTGGGGATAAATCTTTCCCTTCCATGTCTTTCTGTAGAAGACATAAGTGTTCTTCTTCTGTGTCTGTCTGCCTCACTGAAGGACCAGTGTGAATTAGTAAGGCCAGAGAAAAGACAGAGCGTTCACTAGGTGAGGAGAGTCAAGAGATAAGAGCACTTTCCTGAGAAGGGGGAAGCAGCCTTCAGCCCTTGGATACTTGAATACCTGAGCAGGTTATTGAGCTGGGTTTTTTCTCCTTCCTATTATAAGTGCTGTAACTGTGAGGTTACCATGTGAAATGGTCACTGACACGACAGCCACCACAGAACTGTGGTTTTCATTAGAAAAGAGAAGTGGCGGTAGCTGCAGTGTTTTGTGCTGAACTTGACACTGTCAGCATGTGTCAAAAGCTGCTTTTAAGAGATGCTCCATGGGTTTTCAGCTGCATCAGTTCCTACTTTGTGGTTTCCAAATATATTTATATATAACAAGAGGGACCCTTGACCTAGACAGGAGGGGGAAGTGTTACAAGTGTACAATGACATCATCAACATTACAATCATTATTACAAATAATAAGGTGAGCATATACAGCTTAAGCCAGGCAGGAAAACTGGATTGTATTCTTGGCACCTAAATACTCCCATCAGTCACAAATATTTCACTAAGCATTAGGAGTGTAGCCTTAAGTGCTTTAAGCACTTAATTCCAAGATCAAAGTTTATCTTCTGGTCAAAGTTCTTTATGCTGGAATTTATTTTAGGGTCAGAGGGATTCTAATCTCAGTTAGGCAAAAATTTCCCCACCCTAACTTTTTTTCAGATGTCTGTGGTTTGCATTTGATGAAAGATTGTTCTTGATATTCACTGGGGTTTTGAACCAGTCCTGCAATCCAGGGTAAGAATTATTGATGCTGATTTGAGAAAAGTAAATTACTTCATGCCAGTCTTTTCTGCCATTTTTTTTAATTGCCAAATGATTCTAGTAGTCAAAATTTCATATAGAAGAGATAGCTCCAACCCAAGCATCATAATTCATAAATTATCCTAGATAAAAATGGAATAGACAATTTTATGTTTGAACCTGTATACTTTTTTTTAAAAAAAGGAGGGACAAATATATATATAGTACATTGGTTCCTATACACTTTTCTGGTAAGCATTATTGGAATGAATAACAGGTTATTTTCAGCACTGTTTCCAAAGACTTGTTAATTCACAGCATGTTCTGAAAAAATACAGGGTGACTCTGACATTCCAGTTTTTCTGTTTTAAATAAGCATATGGTAGGTCTAATAAAAAAATTGAGAGCAGAGAATCATTTTCGTGGTTAGTAATTTTGCTCCTAGTTCAGTTAAATTGTGCTATGAGACTAAGATCATATTTCAGTGTATGAAGTGACTAAATTGAGTGTATTTTGCTTAAATTTGTGATTTAAAAGTATTAACTAGTTATTGATTGAATCTACTATTTCCCTGTATTGCATTGTGAAGTACGTGTTATACTTCATTATGAAACATCCACGCTGCACCCACTTGAACTTTTGCTATATAGTATCTGGTGATGAGTCAATGTTTTGTGTAATTTTTCCATAAATACTTGAATTGATTCTGTTCCTGGTGTATCTGCTTTGGGAGAGGTCTAACATGGAAATATCCTCTTAAAAAACCCCAAACCCAAAACCACATAATTTTTTCTTCAGGAAGTACTTGGAAGTTAAAACAGACAAACACATAAATACAACACTGCATTATATAAAAAGGTAAATTTTATGGTGAAACCAATATCAGTAGGAGTAAATTACGCAAAATTTTAATTCTTTCATTTGGGAAGTTAGATTTTCGCTTTGGTTTGGATTGGTCTGGATTTCATTGAGCTGTATGGGCTTGTTTAATTATTTTGTGTAACTAAGGACATAATTGGTGTCCTTCCTTTCAGATTTCAAATGCTATTAATCATTGCTATTTCCTTAGTGTCAGGTACATCCTCAGCCTTCTTGAACACCTAATGCTGTCCTGTGGAGCTGTTCTCATTCATGGTTTTGAAGACCAGGTACTTGAAGTACTCAGAAACTCCTGCATAGGTGCAGAAGAGAAGTTTGATTTTCCTAAGTCTGAAGAACATGTAACTTTCTGCAGCATCCAGTAACTTTGATACTACTTGACATCAAAGAAAATGTAGTACAAAACAAAGGATTGTAGTACATCTATCTTAGCCAATGTGGCATGTCATACATATCACATTTTCATCATACTGAAGATTAAAAGGAAAAACATGGGAGAAAAATCATATGTTCCCCACATTTTTTTGTTGCCTCTGCTCATCAGTAAAGGTGACTTTGAAATCCAAAGCATGTTTCAACACTTCTAGAACTGAATATAATTTCCAGGTATAAGTAGTGAGTTATGTCATCTTCCAAAATTGCAGCTTATGATGGCATATGTTTCGAAAGGCTATTTCACCTCCCTACCCACCCTGTTAGCATGTTAGATTTAGCAAAATCAACAACTGTTTGAGCTATGTTCTGTGGGCTGAAACACGAGCCCCTGGGAGCCTATGGGGACATGACTAATAAGCAAATTATCCTCCTCTTTCTTACTTCCTTGAAGCAGTAGTCTGTGAGCATGCTTACATGTGAAATGACCAGAATTCAGAATTTTTTTTTAATTTCCTCCCACCCACCCACCTCCAGTATATTAGAAAGTATATCAGAAAAAAAAAACAAAACTCATTTCTATGATCAATTCTGACTTTGATCTTTCTTTATTCAAGTCTCCTCTTTGGCTGTCAGTCTGTCTTGTCAGTCACAGCAGCATTTTGTCAGCTGATGGATGATAATTCAGTTATGTCTGTACAATGAGAGAACATGTCCCACAATTTAATCAAATAAGGGTAGAAATAATCTTCCATTTTTATCTAGGATCAAAGAGCACATGGTTGAGTGTCTAATAATGCAATTTCCAGCTAATATGCTGGTCAGTGTTATATTCAGTGAAAAGATTACCAGGTTTTCTATTCAGGTTGCAGCAGCCAAAATCAGAGATTGCATGCAGGAAAAATACACATCCACCCAAACAGATGTCTTTTGCAGTGAAAGAGGCCTAGAAAGGCATGGTTAAGCAACCTGAATTGTGTTAACTCTGCTATGTACTTAATAGCTGCTCTATCAAGAGATTTCTTAACTTGGCTTTTGAAATTAATTTAGTCTAATCTGTAATTGAAAAAGATTCATTTAATTGGCTATCATTTACATTTAACTTTATATTTTATTTTCTTTGTTAATTAATATATGAATCTGAAATAAATACATTATCTTAATACGCTTGCATTTCTAATTCATACTCCTGAGTTTAACACTTCTGTATGGTAACTCTCCTTTTTGTTTGTAATTAAAGAAATATAAATGTATATTGCAACAATTATGATTAGGTATATTTTCTTCTTCTCATGGTTTGATGAGGTCAGTCAGAATTCTGGGACTGCAGGCACAAATTTGCAATGTGAAAAATTTACTTTCTTCATTACTGACATAAAGATATAATACTTAAAGCAAGTTTACAATAAATCTTTATATCACAGTAGGAATAGTGGAACATATATGTTTTATTTGTGTTACATACATATGATCATATTATATACATATATATTTATAAATTTGTGTATATTCATAGAAACATGCACTCATGTGACTATATTGTTTAGTGAACCATACTACTACAATACAACCATATTATGTGACAGTTAGAAGACTGGGAAGAATGGGATAGAGCTGTAGTAGAATATGGTGGCTTCCAGGAAGCTGCATCTTAGTTTTACTTAGTTTTAGTTTTTAAATTAGAGGAAAAATAGCACATTGTATAAATTAAAGCAGAATTGTTGTTATGAAACATCTACTGCTTCAGTCAGTGCTGTACTGTAGGTAGTGAAGCCCTTTGAAAGTTATTTACATTCAATTTGTTTTTAGACTGTTCTTTGACTGTGTATAAGCCCAATGTATGGTTTTGTAGTGGCTAGTGCTTTAATGTAGCTCTGATTATAATTATACTTCCTACAGATTTCACAGCTGGTCATTTTTTTGCATCCATTAGACTGTAATTTCCTATTTCTTTTTGATGCATTAAGACAGAATAAGTATGATTACTGGAAAAATACTTGTAGCTTGAAAATCACAGCTGAAGAATAACACTAATTACGGTACATCATAAGTGATCTAAATCCTACCTTTAGAAAGTATTTATAACAGCATGTTTTATATTATTGAAATATTTGCATTCAAAGCTATTCAAATAATGTATGGCAATCATTCTGCCTGGTACTGCATGTAAGAATTATAGAATGTTTCTTGAAAGAAAGGTGCATTTCAATCAGGCCTTCTACTTTAACAGGCCAAAAACTTTTCAGTCCTTTCTTCTTTGGTACTTGGTTTGACCTCTTGTGATGACATTGCAGTTTCAGGACTCATAGAATTGTCCCCCTTTACTTGATCAGCATAAATGTATTTGGATCTTCCTAAAAGGTTAATTAATTTACTAATTGTATGATCTAGATTTTCTGTCTTGAAACATGTGTTTTGTTATTTAAAAGAAAAATAAGTGTGAATATAATGTAACTATTACAGCTACAGAACCAAGAAGATTTTCTCTGACTATTCTGCTTGAAAATTTCATATTATTGGATCCCATAATCCACTGTTGGACTTGTTTTAAAAGTAAGCAAAAAGAAAAAAAGAATCAGCATTGTAAAATTAGAAACTCTGTGAGTTCCTCAGAAGACTGAGAAATCTATCTGCTTGGATTCTAAAAAAAACTGTTGTGTTTGGATGATGTAATAGAAGCCAGTCTTCAAAATAATTGCATAGATTCTCAGCTGTAAAGTGATATGGCATCTTTTATGCCTTTATGTACATTGTGGCCTATAAGCCTGTAAATGTGAACTAGAAGACATCCTAGGATAGTCAGGCCTACCATATCCAACAGTCTCTTTCAGCCAACATTTTATGATTCTGTTACTCCATGGATTTCAACAACCTATGACCTAGTACCTGTTTCTGGTGGGAGTTATTTTATGGTTTTCACCAGTTAGTCCTTGATGGATTGGATTTGATCCAATTACTTGCTGTAATGAAATTTTTCACACAAACATAAACTTCAGCAAAAGTTCATTGGGATCATCAGCATTTTCCAGTGAAATAACATTACATCAAAAATCCAAAGTGGTATTATTTCCTCAGTTAATTTAGCACTGAAATCAGGAGGATTTTTAGTGATTTTTTTTTTTTTCTTTCTATAGGGTCATATTATTTACTGTCTGTGGTAGTTGGACTAGATGATAATTGCAGATACCTTCCAACTTCTCCTCTTCTCTTCTCTTCTCTTCTCTTCTCTTCTCTTCTCTTCTCTTCTCTTCTCTTCTCTTCTCTTCTCTTCTCATCCCATCCCATCCCATCCCATCCCATCCCATCAAGTCTGTCAATTATGCTTTCTGGTGAGACTATGTTTTTCTCAAAAGTTTGAGTTTAACATTACAAAGAAGTCATTAGAATTGCTAGGTATGATTATACATATGCTAAACACATAGTTCTCAACCAGTCTGTGCTAAAAAAGAAGAGAGATCAGGGGCCAATTTCGACAGCATTTTAGCTGAAATCTAATTTAATTTTGCCACTTTATGCCAAAACTCCACAAGAAGAGAATGCAAAGATAAGGGCACTGTACTTGAAATAATGTAACATTCCTAGATTAATCACACCTGACATATTTAACTTATTTTTAAAACTCTCTTTAATAATTTACAGTTTTAAACTAGAGCATAAAGGTCATGGTTGGTTGATGTGTGTTAAACTATATCAGCTGCTGAGACATTTTATTTCCTCATCAGAATAACCTGTGGTCTTTTGAGTTACATTTCTCTCATCAAATACCAGGACATTAAAGAAGTGATCTAGGTACAACCTTTTGATATGCAACCCTAGTGCAGACATATGTACTGACAAGCAAGAGAACACAGAGGCCTTTAGTTTAAATAATATCTTTTCTAGATGAAAACACACCCCAAATCATATAGTAGATTATATTGTTGCTGTTTGGCATTGTTAACCTTTCTTTCCTTTGTGAATAGATTCTAGCAGTGCTTATGGTGTATCTAAGAATTACATCTTGTTTTGATGAGACTTTGTTTTCTTGGGCACCTCAGTACAATTTAAAGATTCCCCAAATGAACAGACAAATGCTATCTAGGTATAGATAATTCTAGCAGCATATCGAAGACAAAGCTATCTTTTTGTTATAGAGGATATGTCCTCTTCTTTTTTCCACAAGAAAATTGAAATAATTAAAAGCCAGAAAAATAGATTTTCCAGCATGGTGTAAGACTTGTTAATCAAAGATCAGCTTTGAAAGAACTAGAGAAGTCATTCAAAGACTAAAAGTCTTGGAGCCAGCTTCTTGGTATTTCATGAATCACCTTCATGTCATAAGCTGTCTGGATGCAGCAGCGGGCTCCCAGCCTGTAAAAAAACCACCTTCCACCAGCTGGTGGCTGACATAATCTGTCCTGTGCCATCTATCCTTTCTCCATCTTTACTCTTAACACAGAAACATATTGGACGGGTTGTTCTGAATGCGTTGAAGGTGGCAGAAGAACTGATGTTCTTTAATGATTCTGGCCAGCTGACTGCACTATAATACCCATCATCGCAAACCTAAATTACTAATCACTACAATCAGACCCAAGAAAAAGAAAAAGCTTAGATGATGGGGTATTCAAAGTTCTCATCCACAGTCACATGGGAATGTTTGGTGATGACAGACTGTTGGAGGGCAAAGGAGTTAAAAGTGGAAGTAAGGAGACTGTCTGCAGGTATTCTACAGCACTAAGCTGTGCCTTTTACTGGCCCTTATGGAAGTCCTGAATGGGATTGAACTTCAGCCATGGCTGAACTCTTCCAGAAATATTGCATTTATAGTTTCTTGCTTAAAATAGGTAAAATGTAGCTTGTTCTGTGTTGCAGATTCTCTTTTCCTTTTTATAGGTAATTGAGATTTAAAGCATTTTTCATGTAAAAGCATGAGTTGATAGTAATTCTAATGAGCCTTTAAACATGTTTTTTAAACTTAATATTCTACTCCTGGGCAGGTTTGGAAGGTTATTAATATTTAATAGGAACATTGCCGTAATTTGTTCCAAATGAGAGAAACTTCACTGCAGATTTAAACACAGGGGTTTAACGCAGGGAAAGGCAGAGGTGGAGAGTTTCTGGCAAGAGTGCTGGGTTTATGGCTTTAAAAGGTCCTTTGTACCACTAATTTATTTTTATCTTAGAGTCGGAGAGTTACAAATCTGTGCTTCTAAAAAAGACCCAGAATAAAAATGTGCTAAGCTCGGTGTTGTCATGAGGAAAGAATTATGTTCATAGCTCTCAATAGCTAAGAGGTACTGTTGGCTAGTCAGTGGACAAAGATTTGCATAATATTGTAACACGATGACACTATTATGTAAATTTGTTCAGTGCAATGAGCCACTAACATAGAGCTATTATCAAAATGGCTGGTCAAACTTTTCTCTATCCACAGATCCCACTTTATCCAGAATAATAAGGACAAATTAATTAAATATGAATAATGAATATTAATAGAGAAAGCTGTCTTCAAGATGCAGAATAGTACAGAATGACAAGGGAGAGAGAAAGCTGAGAGCTTATTATTCTTATATTATGAATAACAAAGTCTATAGAGAAATAGTAATCCAAAAGATTTGTAAGTATATAATCAATGTACAGAAAGGGGAAAAGGAAGGCACTCTGGAATTCCAGTATACCTCAATGTTTTTCTCTGTTTATGTGATAACAGCTTGACTCTAAGTCTCTGAACTTACATTATAGCTCAGTGTTTTTTCCTAGCTCTCCTAAATAAAAGGCAAATGCCTTTAAAAAATGGTGGAAGATCAGACAAGGACATAAAAGCTTTTGTACAGCTGGGAAAAAGAAAAAAAAAAGATAAAAAATAAAAAAAAAAATAAACCAAAACAAAAACCCCAACACACACACACACACACACACACACACCTGCCACCAAAACCGCAACAATCCAAAAATACCCCCACATTTATCAAAGGGCAAGAACACACCTATTTTTAGGCTACCAAGTGCTTTCGAAGTGCTTTATGGATGGAAGAGCCAGTTTGAAACACTGGCAAGTTGCAAATGTCTTTATCAGTCACCAAAGCCAAGGAAAACAAGGACTGAAGGACTGTTTAGTGCCTGCTTCATCTATGGATGAAACAGCTCTGCTTCTTATTTTACTAATAGGTGTAAGTCTCACAGCATTAGGATTGACTCTGTTGCAACCTATGCCACTGTAAATATGATGACCACTGTTTATTTAGTGTCTAAATTACCAAGTACACTCCTGGAGCTTAAGGAGATTTTCTGCCAAGTCCATAGTGTATTTGAGCGTCAGGTTTCTAAGATTTCCATTCCTTGTATTGTTATTATAGATCTAACATTTCTTTGTGTCCCTTTCACTCAAAAGCAGGTTGTTTTGATCTTCTAAAGCTTTGCCAGAATTCAGTGCCAGATGTCAGCATTCCAAAATTATTTTGGTTTTAGTAAAAGTTTTATTCTTAATACCATAATTTCGGTCCATACTAAATGCCTTTTGTTTTTTCATTATTCACTGGGACACATTTTTGGTCTCTGACTACAAAGATTTAAAAAAAAAAAAAAATTTGCTGTTCTTGTACAATCACAGGACTCTGGGAGCAGGAGCTTTAAAAACAAAATATAACAAAACTAAGAATATCACATGTTTTTACAATGCTGCTTCCCATATGGTAATAGCTTCCTGAGAACAAAGGTCCTTATCACAGCTTTTCTGGTTTTGTTTGTATATAACTAGGTTTTCAGAATGGCGCTCTGTTGCTGCATTCTTTATCTGAAAAATATGAGGCAATTTTTACAGTCTGATTTACAAGTATTTAAAAATAATACAAATAGAAAGTTATTCAACTGATTTTTCCATAGCTGTAGTTACAAGCTTGGCTCCAATATTACTTTGCCTTTTAATTTTAGTCATATATAAATACTTGCATTATTATATGAAGTGTGAATTAGATTTTGTAAATTTATTATTTCCACTATACATTTTTGGCAGCTGTACTTAATGTTTGATTCTGTAACACTTTTCATAAAATAAAAGGCAAATAATATCTTGGAAGCAAAACCCAAGCCTTTCCAGAAAGAGAAATTTTTCTTAAGACCTGACATGAACCTTGTTTAAAATATAAAGTGGTATTTTAATTAATCTGTTTTACTTTGGAAGAGAATGCCAGGTCCTACTGATCTCACAGATGCTTTATAAAGTATGTCCAAAGGTGGGGAAGAAGGACAAGAGGAATTGATCCTCACCTCCAACAGAGCAGGACAGGCCACAACCAAAGTGAAGACAGGACAAGGAGAAAGGTGCAGCTTGTGGCAGGAAAAGAGGGAGGCACGCACTGAAATGGCAGTGGGGCTCAAACCTTGTGTCCAGAACTGATGGCAGCTGAGGTCAGGCTATGCTGGGCTAGAAAGGAGGCAGTGATATCATGGCTTTCCTAAACTTTGTGCTTTAGGAAGGAATGGTAGTTGAACTGCAGAGAACAAACATTTCATGTGAGTCTTAAAAAATAAAGGAGGAGAAAGAAGATAGAACAGGAAAGGAGAAAAATTTAAGAGGCAGTAAGCTTCAGACGCAGTCAGCAGCTTCATGGGTGGAGTGACAGAAAGCAGATCTGGCAGTAAAGTACTTTTACAACCCCAGCTTGAACTTTCTAGGAGCCAAACTATCTCTCCAGCTCAAGCTCTGCCCCACCTTCTGTCTGCCAGAACAGCCCTCCCAGGCCCTTTATTACTAGCCACATTTGGAATAATGCCTCTCCCCACTGCTCTGGCCCCAACTATTTCCAGCTCCTACATCCCTCCCACATGATGAATGAACTGTCAGTTGTGATTTTGGGGAAGTTCTACGGATTAGCATATAGGTCCAGCAGATGTGTACTGGCAAGCTGAGTAGCTGGCTTTTCAGGCTCCAAATGTTTTTTTCATATACATGTATATCTATTTCTACAAATGCATGCACACATGCACACATGCACAGACGCATATATACACACGTATGTATACATAAAAGACAGAATTCAAGGGAAAAGAAAGCTATGAGTAGTCTGGAAAGAGCTGGTGACAAGAGATAGGTACACAAGCAAAGACTGAACTGGCAATGTGCAGTGTTACATCTTGCATGCATACATTCGCTGAAGAAACTGTTTTGAGCTGTATTTTCCATTCCTACTTGTTCGTATGGCTGTGTTTCTGTGTGCCTAGCACTTTTCTGTCAGTAGTGCTGTTTGTTGAGAAACGGTGCTCCCAGGATAGTCAGCTCCTCCTGCTCCAGCAGCTTTTCTCCCTGTCCTCTTTTTTTGTACCCTGCCCCCTTGCTACAGACCCACCGCTGCTCTTCCTCTGTGGTTAACAGAAGGCTTCGGGTGGGTGTACCACTGTCCGCCCCCCCATCTCAAGAGACGTTTTTCAGAGGTTGTCCCTTGCCCCTCCCTGAACAGCTCTCTCACTGTTTGTTTTTTTTTTTTTTTTCATTTGTCTTTTAATCCTTTTTTCCCCGAGACCCCAGAGATACCTGAGGAGAGATCAGAGACATCTTTTGTGCTGCTCTGAAAAGAGCCAGTTTAAACTTTCATTCACTTACTGCCTCAAGCCCTTTTATGTACAAATAGGAGAAATTAGAGAAATATAGATTCTCTTTGATGGTGGATATAAATAACCTTTGGGAAGTAACAGCAGAAAAGAAACATGAAACTCATAAAGGAGCAGCATGAAGTTCTTGATTGCTATGCCAACTTTGTTTACCTTAGAAAATTTTGACCTGCAAAGTGAAAATTCACCCAATTCACATTTCTAATTTTAACTTTCTGTTTGTATTGTTTTCAAATGTTGTGGATATGCAGCAGAGAGATCCAAGAAATCCTCCTCTACTGCTGCCAGTATTTTGGCATGTAACACAAGCTGTATTGTGATATGAGTAAAACTTGTAGTGTGGGGAAGTGGATCTAAAAAGGTGTTTGTATGCTTAGCATACAAGACAGAAATGCAGAGGCACAGAGTCACGCGAGTGTGCTACAAAATAAGTTTGTCTTTTGCAGACTGAATTCCTTCATGACATGCTCATTAAAAGTTCTTGCTGCCAAATGCTGTTTGCTTTCACCTTCAAAACTGTCTGAATATTGAGCAACTCCACTTGGAAGTTTTCTACATAAAGTGTTGTTCCTGTCAGTGGTGCAGTGCTAGGCGAGGGCAGGATGGAGAGCACATGCTCAGAAAATGAATTCAAGGGCCTGATATAATGTATTGCTTATAAATATTGGTATGATGTCTAAGCTGGTATGGCACACTCTGGATGAAGTGTAGCTCAGCAGAACTTGGCAGTAAGGGGGATTTACATCTGCTAAGTTATCTCAGCTAACTGTATTTTACAAGCCCAAATAGTTATTATTTTCAAGATTACTGTCAGAACATTGGTTTCTCTGTTTTGTATTTTGAGACTTTCCAGCCCCATAAACTGTTAACTTCATGTGGAATACAGGTTCTTCTTGAGTCAGCTAGCTTGCTATTCCTGTGTTTCTACTTACACAGATGGCTATAAGGTTGTATCTCTCCATTCCTCTGGGATCATTGGGGTCAGCAGCTGGTGCGTTCCCCATACGTTGAGGCCTTCGATGGTATGGCAGTTACACAGTAATAATGAGAATCTGTAGGAAATTTCCCACAACATTATAAAGCATTGTTTCAAGGGAGAAGCACAGGACAAAACCTAGTTCATGTGGTTGCTGTAAAAATAACTAACATATCTTCACTTTAAGCTTTATTGTACTTTCAAATCCACAGCTTTGAGTTCAACTGAAATGGACAGTCAAGGTAATCTATAATTATCTAAGTCCATACAATTTGATACATATATGATAAAGGACACTTGGCAGAATACATACAGATTGTTATCTTCATACTGAGCCAGAAACAGATATTTTGTGCTCAATCTATGTCTCTACCATTCCTCTTTCACTGCCTATAGATAAGTGGTCCTTTTAGCTATCTAATTTCTGGCAAAAAAGGATTGAATTTTTGTAATATGAAATTATACATACCAGGATCTGGAGCATAAAAATGTCTGCAAATATCTACTTTCAATTACAGTTAAAAAATAATCTAAGGAAAAAAAAGCCACAAAACATACTAGAGGCATCAGAGCACACAAGGCCAAACTGTGCAAGTATCATACTCTTCCAAATCCTCTGGACCATGGGCTATTAGCCGGTATGCTGTATGCAGTGCTCAGAAACTGGATAATTTCTAAAGTTCTATGTCCCCTAAATCTTATCATTCTGTGATTTAATATCTAAAATGTGATGCCTATTAAAAGATTCACTAAGATCGGATCACTTAACCAGAAGCTAATGGAATTGTGAGAACTTTATTAAAAACAGAATTTATGAAAGTGAATATAATATTTAAAAATATTTCTTGCAGCTGCTGAGACCCTTTCTCTTTTGTTTTGACTAAAATTTTTAAAATAGCTCTTTTGTCTTCTGTACATGGAACTTTTCATAAAGCATTCCATCACTGTCATTCATTCCTGTCTGCTTTTTCACTCTACTTCTTTAATGAACAGTCAGTTGTCCTTACCAGGCATTACCTACATGAATGAAAAGGTCCCCAAGACAATCTATGTGCCTTGTTTTCTGCCCATCAAAGATGGAAATGAACTGCTTTGATTAAAATGCCAGTCAATAATGGGTAAAATTTTATTCCTTAGGCTTACGTTATTTAGTTTGCTTAGAAATAAACATCAGTAAGTGGAAAATACAAATGTTATATTTCAGAATTTAAACCTAAAAAGATGGTCATCAGATTAAATTACATGACATTGCAAAAAAGGCTAAGATAACATAGCAGCAGCCTGTAACCATAACTGAGTTGGTAAAGATTTTTTTCAAGTAAAAGTACAAAACAGTACCTGAGGATAAAATCATAGGGATTTGCAGGTACAGATATGATGAAATAGGGAAACTAGTTCTTTTCTGCTCAGTTGTCCCATAAAAATAAAAGCTAATGAACACAGAGAAAGGACACTTACATTGTTGCATTATCTGTTTCAAATAAATTGAATTATTATAATATTTAATGTTAAAGTATTTGATGTTTCTAATGTACTATTTCTCCTGGCAAATGGTGTTTGAGTTCCTTAATGGTTGTACAAAAAGAACTGTCTTTAGGGTATTTATAAATATATTCTAGTCAGAATACAAAGGAGGTGTTTATGAATGTGTGAAACACAAAAGTTTTGACAATGTTGATTGCTGATATTTGGCTTAATTTCTTACATGATTATAAACACTCTGCTGCCTAATTTGTACATATGGCCAATTAAAATTTTAGTTGCTTCTTTATAGCAAGTGAATAGAAAATAATACCAACAGGAATATGATTATCATTGTTTGAAACTAATAAAGTCCACTTTATTCGTGGTCATTCATCTATGCTATATACAGAAATACCACTATAGAAAATCTTTTTTTATTATCGCATTAACATAACATTAGCTGCAGGCACATATTAGATAGCTGTATTGAGAACAACCCCAAATACCTGGTTCCTTCCCAGGCTGACCCAAATTAAATGCCTAGGTCCAGGAGAGCATCTCCTATCCCAAAGTCAGTGTTTGAATCTTCATCGGCAGCTGCATCTCCCTTTGTGTTAAATTAATTACGAATTTTTTTCTTGTTTTGTCTTCTTTTACATTCATTTTTTATCCTCTGTAATCAAAAGTGCCTACGTCTGCACTAGCTACCTCTAACACTGTGCAGAAAATAGTTGGTGTCTTCGGTAGGAAGCCTCACTGACTGAGAGCTTTATTGCTAGGGCTGTTCACTCTTATCTGCAGATGGGCTTCAGTGGAAATCACCTGCAGCAAAATAATATTTGCTTCAGTAGCAGCGGGGTCCTGCTCGTCACACCATCGTATTTCCAACCATATGTGTCTCTGACTGACAAACAAGCAGATAGACACTGACAAAACTTGTTTGAAAATCATATCTCTTCTGTACAGAAAGGCCACGTGCTTGCCATAGGCCATATTTTCCTTCTGTGCCTCCCTGCTCTTTTCTCTAGTATCAAATCAAATAAATGAAGCCAGCAAAACATGTGAGAGTAAGCCTTATTTTGTAAAAGAAATACAACAAAATAGTTTTAAATAATGACAGGTGATACTTCTTCTGCTAAATGGTATTTTGTCTTATTGACAGACTGTGACCTCCTGATAAAGAACTGACCTGTGAGTTTTAGAATATGCACAGATTTAGCACAAGGGTCTTAACACCTTAATATCCAGTAATACCACCAGAAAATTTGGGAGCAGTTCTGCTAATGCAGCTCTGCAGCCTCCAGACTACAGTTGGTGTAGGCTTAGCCAGCTCAGAGGATAGGCAGAAAGAGTTTAGGTCTGCCTGGCCTTTCCTGAGAAGACATAACCTACCCTCCTGTGAGACCTGTTAGGGTCTGACTTCTACATTGGCTTTCCATCCTGCACCACCGAAACTACATCAAAGCAGTAGCGGCTGTAATGCAGAACAAACAGAATCCATATATTTTACCTAAGACCTTGTCTGGTTTCAGTAACTGTTTTGGTTACGTTTCTTATTCTATAAGTGTTTTCTGATATATGGAGAATCTCCTTTTTTTACTTTATTATTTTATGAGATGAATTATATATGTGTAAAGAAAGGCTCCACTTAATCTGTTTTTTGCTTGTCCGCAAGGCAGTACTACGAGCCCAGGAACTATTTCAGAAAACACACCAAATAAAACATTGTTTATTACTGTTTATTCCTCTCTCTCTCTGTAGGAGTAAATTTGTCTGTATTGTAAACTATTTCTTACCCACTCAAAAAATCTGAAATAATGAAATTAAGTTTCAAAATTTGTTAAAATTGAGTATGTGTAGATGATCTGTTAGACAGTTACAGGATTACATTGAAATGTTACATATGTCTCATCTAAAGCTTTTAATATTTATGGTTTAAAAACAATAAATAGGTACACTGGAACAGGAAATAGTTATGCATTTCCTGGATTTTAGTTATTGCTGTTGTCTCACAATTTTAGTAGAGACATGGATGGTTATGCTAGACATGGCATGTAAATATAGTAACAGGTACTCCATGCCCTGAAAATTTTTAATGGAAATAAGTAAAGCAAGCAGTAGGTAGAAGGAAGACTTATATTTCTTACTTCAAAAGCAATTGAATTAGATACAGAGAACTAGGGAGAAACTGGTTTGAAGTAAGGGACTGCTAGCAAACTTTGTTTGTTTGTTTGTTTGTTTGTTTGTTTGTTTGTTTGTTTGTTTGATATCATCCTTGTTGTAGAAGCACTGCCTTTCAGCTTTTATTTTGTCAGCACAGGTCTGTATTGGTGCCAAAGTTGACATGAGCATCAATGGCTTAAAATCAGAGGAACAGAATGATTAGACATTGCCTTTTTGGTCACGATGTTTCTGGACTTCAGGAACCATCCTGATCTTACAATGAAGATCTTAAGGATGCTATTTTATCCCAGCATTTTATCCAAGACATGAGATTTTACCTGTCCCCTCTGCCACACTGGGAGGGTACAAGGCAGGAGCAGGATCTAAGGTTCTTACCTACCGTTCAGGTTGAATGACATGAATCAGTGAATGACTCAGTATATATGTCCTGGCAGAGGGCCATGCCTTTCTGCTTCTCTCCACTCTCACCTCATGACAGAATGGATGTGTCCCTCCTATTATCATCCAATGCAGAATTCTCCTTCTCCTGTTATTCTCAGTTTTCTCCCCCTTGATTAGCTTTGTGAGTAGGATTGCAGAGTTGTACAATACCTGTTATCAGTTTTCTTTATATTAAAAAAAATTTAGCAATTTTCAATTTATTTGCAACATGTAAAAATTTTGTTTGTTGTTGTTTCAGGACACAGCAGGTCAGGAGAGATACAGAACAATTACCACGGCTTACTACCGGGGTGCGATGGGCTTCATTTTAATGTATGACATCACGAATGAAGAGTCTTTCAATGCTGTGCAGGATTGGTAAGTAAAACATAAATTTCATATTAAATAGCACAGAGAATATTTGCTATCACTCACCTGCTGTGACAGTGTAAATTATTTTGGAAAATTTATTTCCAAATATAGTGCCCAAGCATTCCCATACATAAATATATGGTGGGGGTTTCTTTCTGGACTGACAATGAATACTTCAGAAATCATTGTAACCGTTGTGTTTTCGGTGACTTCAGTTAATGTGTGTTATTCATACTACTAAAACCAGCAACATGCTAGTGTGGAGACTAACTACTAAGACACCAGAAAGTGTTTCCATATTTCATGGGAAAAAATGAGATACCATGTGTGGAGGTTGTCTTTTAATTTAATTTTTCATCATGCTGCTTTTAACCTTAGCTGGTTATACATTACGCTGTCAGTCTTGTGCCTCAAGTGTAAAAATGATGAGGAAACTTCATCAGAATAGCAGAACCTAAAATGGCTGGAACATATATTACCTTGTATTATGTGAAAGTTGAGATGTCTCCATAAAAGTGTGTCATTTTAATCAGACATGGGTCAGTCAGGATCCAAACAGTCTAAGGCTTTTCTAAGTAAAGGTGACCCAAAAGGAAAGCTAGAGTTCATCTCAGTGATCTCTTCCTTTACAAGTTATTTTAATATCTGAGGTCCTCCAACAGTGCTCTGTGTGATATGAATAGCATTCATCATGCGTGCCCCACGTGCTGTCTTGTATGCTGTTCCCATGGGAGAACTGTGTTTCAGACAGGATTTTGTTCAGTTTGTGTGATTTGTTCAGTATGATTCTTGGTTTGTTTGTTTGTTTGTTTGTTTTTTAATTTAAGATACACACTACTGTGTACTTCTTTTAGGACAGGCACTTGAACAGGCACTTAAAATAAAAGGTGGTGATGCTGTAATGCTTGTTTCTAATAAGAATTGTTGCCCAGCCTCAGACTCTCCAAGAAAAAAATGTTCTCTGTTTCACACTCTTCTACTTATTATTGTGGTAGAAAGTGTTACTGAACCCATGGAGCACCTTTCTTCTCTACACCTGGAGATTTTCTTGGTCCGTATATGCTGAGCCTGGTCATTCACCACTCTGAAAATAAGAAGTGAGAAAGTTAGCTTGATTCTTATTTACAAGAAATGGGATCTTGGGTTGCATAACAGTTCCTGTGTAAATGCTGGGGAAGTAGTCATCCACACTCCTCCAGAGGAAAGAGGCAACTCCAGAGTGTGTTCCACTTTCTCCTCTCCGTAAATTATCAGTACAACTCTACACCAAATTGGTCTTATGAGCATCTTTTTCCATTTACTAGAAAACTGATAAGCTTGTATGACTAGCACAGACCAGACAACTGGCTTTTGGACAATTGAATGTATCTGAGAGGAGTCTCTGCTTGATACTCAAAGAGGAAGACAGATTTGCTCACTGTGACTTCTTATGCCAAAGGGATGTTCTGCCCATTTTGTACAAGCTGGAAGCATCATGTTGAGTGTTTGCTCTTACACATTTGTGAGCACTGCTCTGTTCAACAGCCTGAAGGGGACTCTCCTATCTAACAGGAGGTAGCTGAAAGTATTATTCATAGATGCTGCTGTGAAAGTTTAGCAAAAAACAGGGAATTGAGGAGCACGCTCAGCCTCCCAGCTGAACCTGCAGTTGTGAGTGCTTGCTCTGCCTCTTCCGTTCTTTGTCCATGGGCTGATTCTGTTCAAGCACTGGGTTAACTGGGTGATAATGACTGTCTAGGACCAGCTGTAATCTGCAAATCTCATTGCCCCATCTCTGGGCAAAACAGATGGCATGCCATGTATTATCTAGCTTCCTCTGACACAAAGGTTTCTTTATAGTAAGTGTAAATATGAGTACTTATCATTAATTTTCCCACCTGTTTGTTTTCCAGCTTCCTAGTCTGATATGGTCGGCACTCTTTGTCTACTGGTGAAAAGTAACTAGGCTTCATACTAATTAATAAAAAAAAAGTCCCGGTAAAATAAAACAAGGAAATGTTTAAAAGCTATGAGGTTCTTAATTAGGTTTGTGAAATATTATTTTTCTATCATTTTTTTCTAGAAGCTGTACAAACAGTTGGCAGCTACCATAAAAATTTGGTGGACAGGAGGGATTGCATTATTAAGTGCTGATAGCTACTGAGTAGTCATCTGCATGATGAAAGGGATGACAAAGAGGCAGAGTACCTCACTTGTCAGGCTGAGACATAGATTTGCTTGTTATTTTTATTTTTAATTTCACGAGCCCAGTTGCTGCCCTGCTGTTCTTCCTCCATTTTATTCCTCCCATCTCACAGCTGATAATTGATTTTGATTAGTCCATGCTCCAATTTTGATAGTAATTACGAAACTACAGCTTGCTTCTGAATGTGAGAGAAGTTAAAGAAAACTCGCAATTACCAATGCTGCGGAGAATCAAGCATGGCTATGCACATGTGTCTGTGCATTTGTGAAAGACATGGGGGCAGGGAGCAAGAGCTTTTAAGCCTCTCTGGGGCTTAAAATAGGTTTCTCTGTGATTAATGTGCTTCTGAAGGCAGTGGTGCCATTTTGTATATGTACACAATAGGCCAAATCCAAGCTCAAATCATATCAGTTTCAAGGCTTGATCTAGAAACTGGACTGCAGTCAGGACAGTGAATCTACAGATACCTTTTAAATTTGGATAAAGGAATTTGGTTTAAAATGTGTGTTGGGATGATTCTGTAAAAGCAGTCAATTCAAAGTGGTTATACTCATATTGAAAGGCATTTGTTTCAGTCTGAAGTCTGGCTGACATTCCTGTTTTATAACAATAGATAGATAGTTGTATTTCTAGACGCCATGCCTAGGTCAGCATGAATCTATTCAGCTGTGAGAAATTCTGTATCTAATTTGACTATTAACATTTTCCATTAAAAATAAATCAGTATCTGTAATTTTATCTAAACTTATTAGCAATATATACAACAGCATAGTAGCTAAGCATTTGTCCACCACTCTGTGAGACTGAGAAAGGATTTTGTCTAAAAGCTTAGCCAAATGAATTGAAGGTCAAATAAATTTCAACCATACTGCAGAAACTTCAGGAAACATTCATATCTTACCTTCCCTAATTAAAATAAAAAAAATTAAAGATTGCAAATGATGCTAACAACAAAAGTTGTAACCTAAATAGAGATTTTCTCTGAGATTAAAAAACTTTTGGCCTGAGAAATCTTCAGTTAGTACTTCTGATAGTTCTGCTGTGTGCACCCCCAGTGATTTACTGCCTTAAGTCCCATCCAGAGGATGATGCTAAGAATACACTGGTAGTGCTTATGTCCTATAATTGTTCAGTCACTTCAGAATTGCTTCCTTGTAAAGTATGTCATACTAACCTGTGTTCTCTGAATAGCAATGTTCTCTCTATGGTTTCACAGGTACTACAACAGAAGCTGTTTAAATGAGCCTAGCTTGGCAGACCGACCTACAAAATTGACAGGTCCTTAATAACTTTTTGCCATTTGGACATTTTTTGTATCATCTATAGACTTTATCAGCAGTTAGTCTAAATGTTTAAAAACTTTGATAAAGTAATTGAAGAGTATATCTCTTCAATTTCAGGTCAATCTCTGAATGTGTTTCCTCTGAAGAAAATGCCAGTAGCAGTACTTACAGCACTGAACAGTATTCTCCTTTATAGATACAGATTTTCCGAAGTTCACAAGGACCAACAGTTTCTGTTTTTATTGAGGAAGAGTGCATGTGTGCTGAAAATCTGGCTGCTAGCAGAAACAGAAAATCAAACATGCTTTGACTCAGCAGGTCTCCTATGGAGCTCTGCCCAGATTTTGAAGCTGCCTTTTCCAGGAGGCTTTTTCCTTCAGGAATCCGGCTAATGCTGCAAGTGCAAGGAGTATACCTTGAAGTATTTTGGTGTATGTTGGTCATGCCACCCTAAAAATATGCATATTTGGGGACAGATTTACTTCCTGCAAATAGGAACCACTTGTAGGGCATTGTTTTCTGCCTGGCTGAGGTCTAAATAAGAAACAGGGAATAACCAAAATGTCCCATTTAGCTGAATTCTTTAGATAGCATCCACACCTGCCAAGTAATTGGCCTAGTTGTATCTGATTCTCTTGAAAAGTTCCTCCTTATTAAAATCTGAAGGGGAAATAAATGAATGTTGAGAGTGGCTCTATGCCACTTCAATATATATTTGGTTTAGTTCGGTTACAATGTTACAGTGGTTGCATTCAATCCTCTTTTATACGACCACCTGTAGCATTTACGTTTGTTAGCCTTTTCCATCATTACATTTCACTAGGCGCTGTTATGCCCCATTTCCTCTTAATGGTTCAGTCCACATAAGGTGTTAGCATTATGGCAGTGGTTCCTTTCAGTAGAGAGGAGAGGGTAAAGGCTTTGTACTATCTTTGCAAATGCTATCAACTCAGAATGTTGAGCTCTATAGAGGTGCGAGGAAAAGAAATGCCTCTGAGTTGAAGTTAAACCTGTTTTTACAAATACAGCCTTTCTAGACTTATAACAACTGAATTGGAGTTGAAGAGTTATTTATAGTCAGAATTTTTCTAATGCAGTGTCTCCAACTAGGTGAGAAACAGCAGGAATGTAAACCATGATCTAAAAGCCTGAAGTTTCACGTTCGAGGTTGAAGCCCTAGACTTGAGGCTTTGCGAAGTCCAAAGGCTAGACAGACACAGAGACCATATTGTGCATAGTTGTTTGCACTCACTTTAAGCTGCTCCTCTGCACCTGAAAACTTTGTCCCAACTTCAAGTGTTTGTTTGGCAATCTCCTTATCATTGTCTGGTGGCTGCTGAAGGCACTGCTGTGGAGGGCTTCCTCGTACAGCAATTCAAAATCTGGGAATTCCATATTGCTGAAATCTCAGATTCAGGGATGCTTCCTTGGGAAACACACAAGGCTGAAGAAGCCCAAGAGGCTTTGAATTATTGAAATTTTCAGACAATCAGTGTTTTGTAAGCCTGTCAAGGTCTACAGAATTGGCTCTTCCTGCATTTTTGGCTGACACCTATGGGAGCAGGGAATACAGCATCCTAGGAAAAACTTTAATTGTCCTCACTCTTTAAAAAATAAAGAATTTCTCAAAAATTATAAGATGTATATTTTTTTAATGTCCCTGTTGGAAAGGATTATGGTTACACATCTTAAAAAATTCAGAGGATCTTCCATGACATATCCTTCTCTTTCCTCTTTTTCTCTTGCTTTTTTCTCTGATGTCATTTAAACAGCTCCCTCTCATCAGTCTGCTCAAGCTCATCACCTTTGAGAGGGAATCAGCTGGCAGAAGGTACATAAACTGCCTATTTTATGAAGGAGCCAGAGGCTTAGGACACAGAAGGCAATTTGTGATTTTAAGAACTCTGTTGTGCAGTGTTTAATTCTGTATTTCTGTAGGAACTATTTGAAGAATTTAGTACTAACAATATTCTTCGAACAGCATGAAAATTAAGTTAATTTCAATTTAAAGCCAACAGAATGAGTACTGATTCTGCGTCTTTCACCAGTGCGCATAACACATGGGAGATGGTTATTGGAAATTGAGTCTGGGCAAAGACAATAGAAATTAAATAGTAGCCATCAGGTAAGAACCTGAGTAGATCATGAGCTGTGTAATGTGAGTTCAGTGTTCTGGTTCAGTTAACCAGAAATGTAGGGGGGGTGTTCCTATAATGTACATGGCTTGAATTAAATTCTTCAAGGTATCATTTGAGATTGTTTTAAACCAGAACCTTAAAGAGTGAATATGCTACTATCAATTCAAGATATGATTCAGAATTAAAGCTTAAAACTTATGAGCATTCACTACAACATGGCATTTGGCAGCCGAATTTACTGGATATGCTTGTACTAGATGTCATTCTGGACAACATTGTGGAAAAAAAATGGTTCCATTTGTTCAAACTACTAGCTTTTTCTTTCCTTTTAGCCCTCAAATGAACTGTTAAGTTAGCAGCTATGACTACAGTGCATTAGAAATTGTTTTTCCTATGTTCTGTCTTGTCTCTCTTGTGATAAGAGATATGATGGCATTTTTTGAATTGTCAGTGAGAGAAAAAATAAAATTGGAAAATACATTAGCATGTTAATGGGCGAATGTAAGAAGTCCTCAAAGCAAATTAAGCCCATTACGTTAATGTCAGCACTGCTACATGCACTTCTAAAGGGCATATGTTTTAAAGGATACCTTTTTTACTTCTACCTCTAGAATTTCAGTCTAATATTCATGCTCAGCACATGCTTGATCTGCAGATGGGTTACTTTCCTTTTACTTCTCAGTATTGAACTTAGTTCTGTCATTTGAGAAAAATCCATTATTTGCTGTATATCAGGAAACAGATCTGGAAAGTGCTTCTAGGCAAATTTAGCCTCCATCCCTCTTTGCCAAAACACATGATCTGACACGCAGCACAATTTGTGTGGTTCTGCTGCACAGAACGCAGATGCAAGCCCTGTATGACATTCCCCACACGTGTCCTCAGGAGCTCTGTCCCGTGGGCTCTGTCCGGACACGAGCTGCATTGTGTCCACAGGTGATCCACGCACAAACTGAGACTCTGCCATGCAGCTGACAGCAACCTCCACACCGCAATGCAGCTTTGAGCCAGCTAGAAAAATAGTCTGACGGAGCATGCCGATATTAAATGTATTAACTTGGGCTTGATATGGACAGAGATTTAAGCAGATTCCCTGTTTTTTTTTGATGTAGTTATGGTTTTTAGCCAAGCAGGTGCAAGAATTTGCATATTGATGGATAGTTTCATGTCATTCTCCTATTTAAAACAAAAGAATGAAATACTGACATTGCATAAATTATATTCTGTGAAAAGAAGAGGGGGAAATTTAAAGATTAATATTTCAAAAGAATCACAGTTTGGTATATTTTTTCATTTGTGTCTAAGTCTTTCTTCTGCACAATGGATGAACGTAAGGGGAAAACGGACTGGTGTTCTTTACAGACTTAAATATAGGAAAAAAAAAACACATTTTAAATTTTGAAATATTGTTAGTGGTTGCAATTACATGAAATTTACAGTTTTCCCTTTTAATGTTTACTATTGGAAATGGATTTTTTTTATGCACAAAGTCACACTAAAATTTTTTCACTTTTTTTTTCACTTTTTATTCCGGTAAGAAGAATTAAGGCCAATGGCAAATGAGATATTTTTTTCTTAAAAAAAAAATACTTTTTCTCACTGAAAATAATATCAAGACATTTTTCAAAAAGTTACTCTTTGTGGAACAAATGTGTTTTAAAATATTTAAACAAAACTCTGTATTCCAGGTTAGTTTGTTTAACCATTTTTCACCCATTGTTTGGTATAGAATATCTGATGTAGTAAATTGCATACAGAAAACTTAGTTCTCCGAGATTACATTTCATCATTTCCCTCAAAAGTCTGTCATCAAACTTTGGCTCACAAATGCTATACTGATGCTAGCTCAAACCACCTACATGCTTTCCAGTTTCACAGACCCACTCCGAAGTGTTCCACAACGTTTCTCCCCGCCTACTCAAAAAAAAAGTGTAACTCCGCATGTCAAGGGTGGGGCAGCATTTACTGCAACTGAGTCTTCCTTAAAAAAAAAAAAAA
>VXBL01001747.1:93758-107253 GCA_013400195.1 Aramus guarauna
AACTGAATTTTCCCTAAAAAAAAAAAAAAAAAAAAAAAAAGAAAGAAAAAAAGAGGCCTATATGATGATAGGAAAATGTGGCAAATAGATTGTTTTATGTTTTTAATTACAGGTTTCTATAATTTTCAGCAGCTCAGTCCTGACAGACCAACAAAAATTGCTCATTGCGATCCAAACTGTTTATTTGTTACTTGAAGTTTTGGATGTACCAGAAAGTAATGTATTACCCTCTTTTATCACTGACATCATTGCCAAATACATGGCTTTAGGTTTTCCTGGAAAACTCAGTGACAAAAAAGAATGTATGCCTATTTTTTTAAAGGCTCTTCCTGATAACATATCTGATGTTAAGCTTAAACAGCACAGTAGCCTGGACAACATTGCTTTGATGAAGATATTTTCTTATCTTTTTCTTTCTACTAAACCCTGAATTTAAATATGCATATTACACATGGAAATTTATGCAAATCCTTATCCAAGTGTTTTTTGTCTTGAAAATAGTAAACCTTTGATTTAAAAGTTCAAACCTCATCATAAAATAGTTTCAGTAGGTTTACTGTCAAAAAATGATTCATGCATTGTAGCAGTTAATCAGAAAAGACAGCTGTTAAGTTTTCATGACATTTTTCATTCTTTCCTATTTTTATGTTCTTAAACCATAGAAAGAAACACACCTGTGGAACTGAAATCATCCATATGTGGTTCTGAGTCCTATTGGCCCTTATTCACAGTTGTTCTTTTCATTCATTTTGCTGTGGTACTAAGCGCATCTGCAGAAAGTCCTACACCCGCCTTGAACATCCTTCACTATAGACGTGCCATTTTCTTAGCTACTAGGCAGCCAGCTGGTACCAGGGTGTTCACTCAGCTGTCCTCAGCTGCATCAAACCGTATTAATGCTGCCAGTGGGGACAGAAAAGGGAATAAATACTGCCTGGACAGAATTCTCTCAGGGTGCTCCATATCTTTCTTTTCCCTCAAATCTGAGATTGGGCAGCATAGTCATGAAGTTGTTGATAGCAATCACTCACCTGGATCCTGGTCAGTCACTGATGGCTGAGTGGAGCTCCTCTGTGGAGATAGTAATATACTTCAGGAATTCACCAGCAAGATTAAGTCACCCTTAACTTCCACTGGACCTAAGTGGCCTAGTGAGTGGCTTAAATAACTGCCTATTATTTTTCTTTCATTTCATTTCACATGGTTGTTGGTTAGGACTGCTCTTGGCCATAACTAGACATGACTTATTGCAGCACCATGAATTGCAGCCTCTCTGTTAGCACCAGCTGCAGACTGGTAACTACATCATGAGTATGGCTGCACCTCTTCTACAGCCCTCACCCCTACAGATAAGGGTTAATTTCTTCTCTTCTGGTTAGAGCTAGGCAGTAGTAAGGAAGGCTGCATCACTCCTTTCCTAGGTCCTTTTCCTTCACTCATAGAAATGTGGCAGTCCTGTCCGATACGAAACTACCAAAATCTTTTATTTGGGAAAACATGACAAAATAGGAAATCATGCCTGGCTGCTGTCTGCATCTGGCAAGAAGAGAGGTCTGGGTTAACTGTCCCCATACTTCAGTTCTAATTCCCAGGAGCATCTGTGGCAGAATTATCCTCTAGTTCGTGAGTTTCTGCCCATTGTTCTTTATGATCACACAGCAAGAAAACAGAAAATACCTATTCTGTAGCCTGCTATCTCTCAGGTAATTAATGAATTATTATCAATAATTAATAATAATAGTGCAGATGTGACAGTGTGAACATAAACTCACTTTGTTGAACTGGAAATTTCACAGTAGGGTTTCATTGTACGGCTGATGAGGCAACCTAGATACTCAGCCATTCACAGAACTGTTGCTAGATAAAGGAGGTGTCTTCTGTTCTGTGCCAGATCCTGCTGTTCTTCAGATATGGTCACTGAGGGTTACACTGAGGTAGATGAAAGCAGACCAGATGATCAGATTAACATCTAAATGCTGCCGTGCTGAACTGCTATCCATTAATCAGACTATGCTAAGATACTCTTAATGAGATTTGCAGTTTTGTCTGTTTTTTCCTATAATAACGCTTTTATTTTTCAAAAAGTTAAAGTGGAAAATGCCTCTGAGGGGTCAGTGGTGAGCTGCTGGGGTTTGCTAGGTAGATAAACAAACTTAAGCATGGTAATATAACCATGTGCTAAAGGAGGTATATGAAAGACTGGTTCCAATATTTAGTCTAGTCTCTCTCTTTATTTTGTAGAGAGACACAGCCAGTAGCAAAAGAAACAAAACCTGTCATGTTATCGTCAACTAACAATATTTATTTTTGTTAGTAATACATGTCATAAAATCTTGGGTCAATGATAGTTTTTACTGGCCGAACAGTAATTAATATACTTGTTTTTTCTCCCTGTAACTGTGCATGTTGACAAAGTTACACTGTCGCTCAGCGTTCCCAAATGAAAGCTCTGCTGCCAGCCAACAGTATGTGAGTCTTATCAGGGACTCAGTAATATCCCTAAGCAGTTCCCACTCTCAGCTCAAGCTGAAGATTTACTTTTCTCTGTACTCTAATAGTCTAAATCTGTTACGCTTAACTTCAGAGGAATATTATGTCCCCTGCACCAAACTCAAACCTTGAGATTCACTGAAGGAGCTGTTCCTTTGGGGAATCTCAGGTTTGTAATTATCTTCCGTGGATCGGGGTATATGTCAGTAGCACTAAAGGCTGCAGTTTCATTCAGGCAACCTGAAGCTTATTCATTCAGAAAGCCAACAAAACCAAGACCATGCAAGTCACCAGCAAAGCAGCATACAGCCCTGTGGGCAGTCTGAAGAAGTTTAACTGAGTTCCCTCTCCCTCATTACCTCCCTCACCTCTGCTCCCTTTGGGTCACTGCCTTTCTCCTGCTAGCTCCTCTGCTTTTGATTCCTCCTTTCCTCTGCATCTGATTTTAACGCAGCTTGTTTAGAGTGTCAAGCATTTGCAGTTTTGAAAGGCTGATAGCTATGTGAGATACAGGCTGTATGTGGGTGAGTACAATAAGTTTTATTGGAATTCAGCCCTCTGATGAGGCAGGAAAAGTGGCATCAATGTTCTTATATTGAAAACCAAACTGCAAAGTGACATGGCAGTATAACCCAGTAATAGTGGTTATTGTAAAAGCATAACTTAATGCTATTTAGGTCTTGCCTGCAAATGAAGAAAGCTTTAGAGTGTCTTTCATCAGAATATTGCAAGGCCTTGGCCATTAAACTAAGACATTCGTAGTGAATGTTTAATAATGAATTTTTTCAATTAAAAAAAGAAGTCCTTTTTTTTTCAGTCTCATTTATTGTTTGAGCCACTGCCAAATCCACACAGAGAAAATCAAGGCATGAACAATGTAACTTTTGAAAATTTCAGTTTCAAGGAAGTTATGAGCAGTGACTTAAAACAGGTCTTGAGGCTATTATGTTGGTAGATTCCAGCTGGCCACCAGAGCAGGTTGCAGGTTCTTAGGAAGCCCAGGACGCAGATATTTTCTGACAGACTATGTCTGTTACAAATTCAGCAGACCTGTAAAGGTATTACAACCTAGCTTTGTCTGATTGCTACAAAAAAGCCCCCAAAGCTACACCTTCAAGAAGGAGTTTACATCAGGAAATCTATTTTTATCATATGCAGGTGTGACCGGTGCCCCCTGCTCCCAACCCATGGTTATATAGTTAGCATAGCTAATGCCATTTTGTAAGGCAAACGGCCACTCTCCATGACATCTCTCTGAGCTGGTCATGTATTCATTCCCTTTCCCGTCATTATCAGGTCCTGAAGGTCTTGTGAACCAAGTGGACAAACCAAACAGATTTCTTCTGCCCCTCTCCACCGGCCTCAAGGTTCCTGTGTGCGATGGTGATTAGTGCCTTCATCACCAGCCTTGAAGGTCACAGGCACCTGACCAGCCAGGTGATGATGACCCCTCACAGAGCAGGGAAGCGTAACGGCATCCAGAGCACTGTATAAAATTAGGTAGCTACAAGTCCTAAACAGGGAACTTGGACTGGAACTGCTGCTGGACAGTGAGACCTGGGACCCCCCGCGGGCCAGGGACACCTCCACCATCATCTGTGTCCTCTGAGGACTGAGTAACTTGTCTTCTTTCATATGATTCTTGAGTCTAGATTATGATTGTTATATTGATACAGCAAACCATGTGTTAAGATTTGACACTTAGAGGGCCTAAGTGATCAGAAATTGTATGTTCAGTTAAAATGAGGTCTAAGTGATTTGAAATCATATATTAAGTTGTAATATAAATTCTGTATTCCGCTACTTACAGATTGTACTACATTGATTCTGCTTGTGGAAATCCTCTGCCATTCTAATAAAAAATTCTGTGCTATAGTAATTATAAAATTCTATTAAGAAAATAAACCTTTATTTAATGCCATCATCATTCTGCCGAGGATCCCCAAAAGAACCTATCTGTCCCCTTAGTGTCAGGTGACAGCATGTTAAAAACAAATAAAATAAACAAACATTTCCAAATTTCTGGGTTTATGAATATAGAGGTATTATAAAATAAGAAAGAAGAAGAGAAAATATCTTGTTAATCCAAATTACTTCTATCTAGTGCTCACTCATGTTTCCCACAATACAAGAGCCATTAGGAGCCTTCTCTTTCTGGAGAATAAGTAGGACAGAAAAGCCTATCTTCTATCTGGGCAAAGGTTTTGTGTGTTTATTAAATAGGCTTTAGTGGAAAACATACTTCAACAGCACTTAATTTCTTCAGACATTGCGTGATACCCTTGCAGAACTGGCAGTGAAAACAGTGAACTCTGGAGATCACAAGCTGCTTATAAAATGCCCCAGAAAGACTTTCTGCTTTAATTCCCCTCTATGCTGGCCACCAAACAACTGAGGACCATCTCAGTGGCTGAATAGGTTGCTGTTGCCTTTGCTGTATAATGCAATGCTACACAGAAAGCTAGCTGGGATGCCCCAGGAACATTCTGGGGTAACACTTCTGTGTTCTGTTTCCAATACTTAAACTAATTTGCTTCCCCCAAACTTGGCTATCACTGTGCAGGGATTAGTTCATGCAGTATAGACTTTAAATACAGATTATTCCTGCAAAGCCATTGCAGTTCTCCCTGTGACAGAACACAGCATACATGGCCTCAGAGGTTTAGGGATGATCATTGTAAGGGGTCAGGCAGTGACAGCTCAGTGATCACATGTGGCAAGTATTCCATCTATATATTAGTGCTTTAGCAGGAGCTTGTGACCTATGGTTTCAGTGGACTTGGGGAGAGGAGGTTAGAACACACTGGGTCCATGCGTAACTCCTGGAAACACCGAGCAGTGTGGAGAAGCAGATGCTGCTACATATCAGGTGAGCTCTAACTCAGCCAGAGACAATAAGGACCTCACTCCATCCTTTCTTCTTTCTTGCTACCGCTGGGATTTAAAAAAAATGCAGCTAAAATTTGATTCACAAATGAAATCATGAGAAGAGTTGTATCTGTCCAATGTTCACAGCAGGAAAGGCATTTGTAAGCTTTCCGCTCCCCTCTACTTGTAGCAAACATGCTCTGCCATGAGTTAACGTCATAAGAGAGCATACTCCAAGGGGAAGAATAAATAAATGTATTTTATCTTGAATTGCCTCCTGTCACTTGCACTATAAATCTCCATTTACAGTGCTTTGTTCACAGCAAGTGAAAAGAAAGTATTATAACAATTAAAAAACAATTGATAGGGAATGGCTCCCTTGGAAAACCATAATACTGACAATACTGATTTCAGGCCCAGTTTGACAGAGATAAATCTGTATGACGTCCTCAGTTTTTCCATATTTACATTTTAAACTGTGCCTTTCAAATGTACACTAAACAACAAAACTAGCATCTGTCATGTGAGGTAGTTGTTTTTCCTGTTGTTCCTGGAGGGCAAAACTCTGTAGGAAATCCATATTAATTGAACACATGAAATTCGCAGTTAGCTATGTGTATACATTAGCGAGGAAAAGTGTACCAAAGGAAGAAAAAATAAAGAAAAAAACCAAATAAATTCTGTTTCAAAAAAAATCTGAAGAAAGAATAGGACTAGCAGTTTCTGCTGCTCATCAGTGAGAGGAACTTGCATATTACAGCTCCCTTGCTACAAACAGAAGGATAATAGAACTGAATGTTACAGCCTCTGGGAGAAAAGGAGAGAACAAAATATGAACCAGCCAGAAATGATGGGGATGCAAACCTTCCTTTTCATGTAATATTTAATATCAGTTCTTTCAGTTTTAGTTGCTGGGAGAGAATCAACAAAGACATCTTTAAGACCCACAAGAAACCTGCATCTGCAATTTAAAAAACAAAATTTAAAAACAAAGAGTCACATGGGTGTAAACTGTGGAAAAGTTGAGAGAAATAATAAATATCACATTTGTATTACATTTTTAGATGCACAAATTGAAATTAGCAATCTTAGCTTCTCCTTATTTGGTACAGCCTTTATAATGTACATTTTTTCTGAGCTTTTAAAGACAAATGCTCAACACTGTCCATAGCAGCTGAAGTTATATTTCTAAGCAGATTTAAAGACATTTCCTTCATAGATCAAGGAAAATCAATACTGGTAGTTCATCCTAAATACAAACACTTATTCATTTTTTATAATCTTGACAGAATTTTGTATGTATTTACGTGAGTAGATTACAGAAAATACAAAAGTAACCAAGAATGATCAGGAAATGTTGCCTCTAGCTGAAAATTCATACAATATCTGTTATGAGAGATTTATATTCTGAAAGTCATGGGGATTTAAAATGACTTTTCAGTCTCCATGGAGACTCTTCACTGGGTTAGTTACTGCAGTCAAAGTTAAATATATAAACAAAAGCATGGGTACTATGGCTAGAGGGGAAGTCTGGGTTTATCTGAGGTTGTTAAAGGGCTTTTCATACTGTCTACCACAGTCTTCCGGATCCAGTGTGTTACTAAGAAAACAAAAACTAATCTTTTCCTCACATTTAAGTTAAGGTTTTAAAATTTAAATATTTATTTAGGTGTCTTAATTTTTGCCCTTCCAAAGGAGAGAACTTCCAGGGCTCATATTGTCAAGAAATCTGGGATATGTTACAAGCTCTTTTATAAGACTGTCTAAACTGCAAGCCTTGAGTTAGACCATAATTTGTTTTAATTCCAGTTCTATACTTAAATATTCCTCTCTTTCCCAATAATCCCAAGGACAATTGAAATAATCCCAAGCACAACTGCAGCCTGGGTGGAGAATGGATTGAGAGCATCCCTGAGGAGAAGGACTTGGGGGTGTTGATTGATGAAAAGCTCAAGATGAGCCAGCAATGCACGCTTGCAGCCCAGAAAGCCAACCATATCCTGGGCTGCATAAAAGAAGCGTGACCAGCAGGTCAAGGGAGGTGATTCTGCCTCTCTACTCTGCTCTCATGTGGACGCAGTACTCCAGCTCTGGGGGCCCCACCATAAGAAGGACATGGAGCTGCTGGACTGAGTCCAAAGGAGGGCCATGAAGATGATGAGAGGGCTGGAGCACCTCTCCTATGAAGACAGGCTGAGAGAGTTGGGGTTGTTCAGCCTGGAGAAGAGAAGGCTCCAGGGAGACCTTATAGCAGCCTTCCAGTACCTGAAGGGGCCTACGGGAAAGCTGGAGAGGGACTCTTGACAAGGGAGTGTAGTGATAGGACAAGGGGTAATGGGTTTAAACTGAAAGAGAGTAGATTTAGATTAGATATTAGGGATAAATTTTTTAAGGTGCGGCACTGGAACAGATTGCCCAGAGAAGCTGTATATGCCCCCTTCCTGGAAGTGTTCAAGACCAGGTTGGGTGGGGCTTTGGGCAACCTGGTCTAGTGGAGGGTGTCCCTGCCCATGGCAGGGGGGTTGGAACTAGATGGTCTTTGAGGTCCATTCCAACCCAAGCCATTGTATGATGATTCTATGAATAAAGTCACACAAAGAAAATCCAGTCAGAGCTTACAAGACTTGTCCTGCCAACTAAATATGAAATGTCCAGGAGGCAGAAGGAAACTGTGCAAGGGTGTGACTGCTGCTCTCTTAAAGAGATCAAAAGTGCTGTCCCAGACAGCAAAAAAGGAGTGCAGAGAGAGTGAATGATCTGAAGCCCTGTCTCCTTTTTGGAGAGGATGGTGAAATCCCAAATGGACAGAAAGATTTTTAAAGAAGGAATCTGAAAAAAGAAATAGGTCCTCCAAGTCAGCCAAGGAGAAGCAAAGCTGTTTTTCAAGAGTAGTAGTTATGTTGGAAAGTGGATATATTTCTAGTAGAGAAGGATTGGAAGGTGATCAGACATCCTTCAGAACTTTCCTCAAGTCAGCTTCTGCAGCAGGTAGAAGGCAGCAGCTCTTGCTGAGGGGCAAGTCCTCGCAGCGGGAGTGGGGGGCACAGGGCTGCGGGAGGGCTCGCAGGGACCTGCGGGAACCAGAAAATGCCACTAATCAGAAGGAGTGGAGTGAGGGCTGGGGAATGAGGCAGCATGGATCATCCCCCACAGCTTGAGCATCTGCCTTCAAACCATGACTGGGATGGAGCAGAAGGGTTCACACATCAAAATCACTGGGGAACTGCTGCTTGAAGCTTGTCTTTATTTGGTATTTCTGTTATTGATCTTTACTTAATTCATACATCCTCTCATGCTGATTTTTCTCCCTAGTCTCCACTGCAGCTCTTTAAAAATAATTTCTCACTACTCTGTGGCTATCTTCCATATACTCTAGCCTATTAACATCTTCATTTTTGTTGATGTTCTTGGTTTTTCTCTTGAGTCCATTACACCAGCATCTTCTTGAGATTCCTATTCCAAAAAATGGGTTTTATCGCCTCTTCACTTAACTGGTGAAAGGCTTCCTAGGAAGGGATAAAGGAAGAAGGGAAAAGGCTTTTGCTATGAAGGAGAATGCTGCAAACAGAGAAAATTTCATAAAGTCAAAGGAGGTTTGTAAAATGTAGTTAAACAAGTCTTGGAATGGTTCTGTTTTCACTTAGGGTCTTCCAGAGATCACTCATGGAGACATACATATTGCTGGAAAGTCTCTGAAACAACTCTCTTGCATTTCAATGTGATTTTATGTTGATAAACTGCTTAAGGTGACTTTTCTGACAGCAAAGGTTATCTTGAGAACAGTGCAGCAAAAGACCAAACAAGGGCATTTCAATATTGATCTGCTATATGCATAGCACAATGCTGAAGCTGATAATGACAGACAGTCCTTTCTCCACAAAATAATTTCCTGAGCACTAAGGGCTAGAATGCACTTTGAGAGCACGCTCAGCTTAAAACAGCAGAGAACTGTGCTACGCAAGTGTGCTATCCAAGAAGTGCTGGGATGGCTTGGAAAAGCAAAGTTGTCCCCACTTGTATGGGCAGCACCCTGCTGTGAGAACACAGTCAGATCTTCTCCCTGAGCATGGCTGGTAACCTACACTGCTTTCTGAAGGAAGAATTTCAAGTGCTAGATTTCATCCCATGAGTTACAAAAAGGTGATGAAGGTAAAGGCTTACATTAAATTACTGGGTAGGTTAAGGCAGTTCATATTTCATAGAATCATAGAATCATTTTGGTTGGAAAAGACTTTTAAGATCATCTAGTCCAACCATTAACCTAGTGCTGCCAGGTCCAACCATGTCCCTAAGCAGGGACCTCATTTTGATGAGGTGTGCAAAGTGAGGACAGCTGGACACAGTCTCCCATGCTCCTCTGTCCTATTATCAGAGAAAATGATTAAGTTTGCTTTTATGGCTTCCAGACTAAAGCTGCCTCACATGCAGCCAGCTTACTCCCCAGACATGGACAGATCTTGCCTAGCCAGTCAGGCAGAATTGGAGGAGTGTTTTGAAGTATAAAGTTGCATTGTATGTGCATGTTGGATTAAAATATTATTGTAGAATCCCACAGATTGCGGGGGTCCCTGTCACAGCTTTATTACGTGCAGATGTTTTTTGCCTTTGTAAAGGCAAAGGTCTTCTGATGTGCAGCAGTCTCACCAGAATACACTATATTGAAACCAGTTTCTAGATTTCATTTTCTGTAATAAAGTTGTTGCAGGAAATTAATAAAAATAAAGCTTTACAAGCTACAAAACCTATCAAGGTAAATTATATTGTAGGCTCATTCTTATTTACAGAATGCTTGAATCATTAACTGTCTTACTGCATGATGTATGTACACATCCAATTTGTTTCTTAATGACCCTGTTAATAGTGCTTTTTTGTTGTAGATTCAACACTGTTCTCTCCTAGAGTTGGACTGACTTGGACTACATATCCCGATTTTGATTTTGAAAAAAACAGATCTAGTAGTAAAAGTCATGAGGAGCTGAATGGCATCATAAAGTAACTATTTTGAAATTTGAATATTTTTAATATGTTTTTATTAGGGATCACTGATATGACTATTAATTAAAAATTCCAAGAAATGCAGCACTCCTTTCTTAGGTGGTAAGATTTGAACAGAAAAACAAACTCAATACATTCTGCATGAGAATCCTAGGGAGGGAAATGCTGATAAACACAAGTGTTTGGATTCACTTTTAAGCATTATTAAGTCAATCAGTCAATACAGATTTCATTACCTTCATTTTTACTGTATTGCTTTTTGGAGGTTTTTGTTTATGCTGAAGGCACTGTCACACTTTCCTAGGTATACTTAATTGAAAACTATTGATTGAACACACTGGTTGCTCTTTTTGATTTTTACATTTTTTATAGCCACAGCCAATTTCATATACTTAAGAACTTGCTGCAGAAAGAACTGAAGTCCTCCACACTATTAAAAATTAGGTTTTAAATGTCTTTTGCTTTCTCATTTTCAGCTGTAGCTAAGGCCATTGAGGATGAAATCAGCCAATCCTTCCTAATTAAGTGCCTGAAAAATATGAATGCTTGGAGTATTGCTTTTTTAAATATTATGCAGTTAATCAGCATTTTTAGCATTTCTTTTGTTATTGTTTCCTGGTGATTTTTTTTTTTAATTGAATTCTGCAGTCATTAAAAAAAAAAAAAAACCAAGAAAAATAAGGTAGTGGAAAGAGAGAATTTCTGTAAGGAATGAATACATAGCTTACTGTGGAGTACACGGTTTCCTTCTGAGCCTTAGCAATGAAGTCTGCTAGGACACAGGGTGGGGAAAGAAGCAAAAGGCATGAAGAAAATGAGGTAGAATATTTTCTGTTAAATCAGGTGACTAATTATTTTGTTGTGTTTTTCTGCTTGTTCTCTGTGCATAGAAAGGTGTAAATTAGGATATTTGGGGGATGTAGATTATTTCATTGGCCTTTGATTTTTGGGGAGATGACTGCATAATAAAGAAGCAAAAAGCATGAGTGCAAAATAAAAGGCTCAAATTAAATGGCTATAAGAAAGGAGGGCTTTGGAGTGTGAATAGTGAGAACCATGCTTAAGAAGGATAGGAAAAAATGGTGAGAATCATTTTACTTATTTTGAAGAAAGAGAATATTTGAGAAATAAAGTGGTTCTGTTGGGCTTTCATCAGGTCAGCAGCACTGGCCGTAGTCATCCCAGCCATTTTCCATTTGGGGAAACTGCCCACGTCTTCACTGACAGCTAACAATTGCTACTCATTTTGTGCTAGCTCATCATGATGTGAAAGAGCAGCATTGCTCAGCATCCAGGCCAGAAGCAATTTAAAGCCAGAGCAAACTGTTGTATTTAGAAGCTGCAGGAATCTGTCTGCTCAGCCAGGGCACATGCCAGGGCTGGCCAAGCTTCTTGGAGCACTGGTGTCCTTGACATTGTCAGCAGAGCTTTAGATTCCATGGGATGGGGTACAAGAATATAAGCGTTTCAAGTTTTAAACAAATTCCAGATAAATTCTAAGACAAAATATCATGTTCATAGTAAAAATATGTCAAAGTTTATGCCTTCTGACATATATAAAACCATGGAGATGAAAAATGAGAATAAAATACACTGGAGCTGAGCTTGTTTCTTCATCCAGACATTTATTGCTTTGCTTGGTGTATGAATTCATTGCAGCAGTTAATTCATAATTTCTATTTATTTAAACACAATACTATGTAATCATGTATCTGTAACTTAGTGAGCAGGTGGCAAATACATCATAAACTAGAAACACAACAAACACCAGAGTGTCTGTTGAACAAAGCACATCCAGCGTTTGGTGTCTTACACACATTAAAGCAGACAGAGACACTGGGTTTTAAAGTATCTAAAAAACCTTCAGCCAGCATATGAAAGTATTAACTTATAAAAGATTTCTGTTGTAGGTAAAATGCAATCTGTGATGATACACCACTGACAGATGTCCTAGGAAGGAAGGTGTTAATCTTCAACTAGATAGAGTCAATTAGAATAATGGAAGGATATGAGAATGAGGTCTGTAAAATATATCACTTATACTTGTATGTCAATACATAACAGGAAAAGCAGACAATTGGACTTTGGGGGCATTATGAACTGCAAAGAGATTATAGCCTAATTGTTGACACTGTCCATATGAATGATTTTTAGGATGGATTTCTAAATTCTATTGTAAGAGTGTCAATAATTATCTCATCCGAACACAGTATGCGCTGAAGAAGGACCTAGAAATAAATGCTCTGATAATAATTTTCAGCTATGCACTGCCAGATACATGCCCAGCATTTTAGAGACAAGTAGGTCCCTGTATACGTGTAGGGAGCAAATCCTATCTGACCTGCAATTGGCTACATCATTGGGCTGGGCAAGTCCTGTTTCTGTGGCCAAACTAAAAATATTTCAGGCAGTCTAAGAATCTTCTCTTTTATCTCCAGCACAATATTATTACCGCAGTAAGAACTGGGAGGGAAAATATCAGAGTGAAGAAAGTATTTTGTTCTCTCATAGAACTGGTAAGACTTTGTGGTGAAAGGGACTGTGTGGTTTGCAAAGGACTGTTTTGTATTGTGCCTGCCGGTTGAGGTTCTGAGGTACATTTACACCTTTTTTTTGTGTTTTAAACATTTTCAGACATTTATGGAAGGACCATAAAGGCCAATAATATCCTTTTTTTAAAAAAATTACATGTAATACTACAATCTCAAGATCTAGTATTTCAAAGAAAATGCTGAATTTTATGAGAAATTTTAAGAGAAATAAAATCTTGGCATTTGGAATGCTGCAAACCTATAACCTTTAATATATTTCTGTCATGGTTTATCTCTAGCCAGCAGCTAAGCATCACGTGGCCACTCATTTACTCCTTTGTCCCCAGTGGAATGNGCCACTCATTTACTCCTTTGTCCCCAGTGGAATGGGGAGGATGATCAGAAGGAAAAGGTAAAATTTGTGGGTCAGGATAAGGACATTTTGCTGGAATGGCAAAGGAAGAGGAAGATAACAATACTCATAAAAGAATATACAAAGTGAGTGATTTACACACACAATGCAATTTGCTTACCACCCAAAACCCGATGCCCAGCCTATCCCTGAGCAGTGGCTCCTCCTCTCTGGCCAGCTGCCTTTATATACTAAGCAT
>VXBL01001749.1:4391-16155 GCA_013400195.1 Aramus guarauna
AAAATGCTTGCACATACCAAATAAATACCAACAGACTTGATTTTTCTGCACCATTTGCCATTCTAGCACTCTCTATTTGCCATCTGTCATTCTATTGCCATAGTCAGTGCTTTCAAAGCTGGTAAGTTTTCCATTCAAGCCAGAGCAAACTACTCCACAAACTGCACAACAGCATATTTTTATTACCATTCTTATTCTATCTATGAGTGAAATATAGAAATTAAAGGAAGTTCTTAGTCCAGTGTACTGGTTTTGACTGGGATAGGGTTGACTTTCTTCAGAGTAGCTAGTATGGGGCTATATTTTGGACTTGTGACCAAAACAGTGTTGCTAATACAGGGATGTTTTTGTTACTGCTGAGCAGTGCTTACACGGAGCCAAGGCTTTTTCTGCTTCTCACGCCACCCCACCAGTGAGTGGGTGGGAGGTGCACAAGGAGTTGGAAGGGGACACAGCTGGGACAGCTGACCCCAACTGGCCAAAGGGAGATTACATACCATATGATGTCATGCTCAGCATATAAAGCTGGGGGCAGAAGAAGGAAGGGGGTACATTTGGAGTGATGGCATTTTTCTTCCCATGTCACTGTTACACATGATGGAGCCCTGATTTGCTGGAGATGGCTGAACACCTGCCTGCACATGGGAAGTGAGGAATGAATTCCTTGTCTTGCTTTGCTCATGTGTGTGGCTTTTGCTTTACCTATTAAACTGTCTTTATCTCAACCCTCAAGTTTTCTCAATTTTTCTCTTCTGATTCTCTCCCCCATCCCACTGGCAGGGTAGTGAGTGAGCAGCTGTGTGGCGCTTAGTTGCTGGCTGGAGTTAAATCAGATCATATATTTCAAAAATCTGGAAATATTACAAATACTAAGAATATAACTGCAAGATGACAGCAAAAAGCATTAATGCTGGACAAACTGATATAATTTAGGGAAGTAGACTACATAATTATTACTGTATAATTAGTATTCTTAACTGTTTTATAAGCATAAGAATATTTCATACTAAGTTGCCATGAGTCAGTTAGCAGCCATTAAGGTAAAGCTGTACAACCATTTTTTCCATTTTGCTTTCATTATGCTAGTTAATCCTTTTATCACTCTCATTAAAGCTACACAGGAGCTTTAAAGAAGTCATTGGACCTTTATTTACTTCTGAATGCTCATCATAATCTTCAATATTGTAATATGCCTGGATAATTTCATGGTACGGAAGACATTTCTTCTTCCAAGAGGACTTTTGATAATTAAAAACTTAAAGAACATCTATACTTTTTGATCAGAAAAGGTAGGAGCAATTATATCATTATTATAATTATATTCACTTTATAGTATTTTTTCTAATATGTGTATTAAACGTGTAGATAATAGTGATGACTTAATTTGAGAAATATAAATAAACTTTGAGTATTATATTTGATCTTTTGACCACATAATAAACTACCTAAAATACAGAAATCATAGTTTTCCATTTACTTCAACACATTTAGAAATCACCTTCCATTTAATTTTAAATATCTTGCTGAATTTTTAAGCTGCTCCTTACTGAAATAAAACTCTTATTATGTATTTAAAGTGGATATTGAAATAAGCAAAAAGGCTTGTGTTGCAATAATCATCAATTTCAGACTGTTGACTTGGATCAGAGTAGAGCTACATTAGCATTTAATTAACATATTATGAACATGAAACTTGATGAACTATGCCATAAAAGAGTACTCTCAGAATAGAATGCAAACTGGCTAAGGACCTAAAAATAGATATAGGTTCTAGCTAAACCTCATTTGTTATGATATTTTTATTTTTTTTTTTTCCTGGCTAAACATACACTCTTTGGCAAGTTCCAATAAGGTAACCCCTTTTTAAAGCATTTTCTTGAGTTTGCTACACTAATTAGTGTTTCAGAAATGAGAAAAAACGAGGAGTTTATTAACTACACCAAACTGTCCACAGTGGAACAAACTCCCTGGAAATGCCTCACAATTGATTCTTGCATTAAAAATACACTACACGTAAATGTAGTTGATATAATTTGGATTCCTGAGGACTTCTGCTTTGAAAAAAATCTTATGGGGTATCAAAGAAACAACATACAGTATAGTGCATATACATAGAATTTCTGTAGTATTGAAGGTACAGAGAGGAATGCATCTTGTTGCTGTCTGTACTGTTGTAGGTAGTTTTCTCCCAGCTTTGATTTAAGTGTCACTTGGGGTCTTGGTATCAATGTAGCTTTTACTCTAGGGAAAAAATTATGATTTTGAGCTATAGCTGCACAGAAGTATGTGGCTGGTAGGGACTTCAATAGAAGTCGCCTTCATGTAGCTGGTGACAGGCAAATTCTGCAGCTCATGCAGAGTGCCATTATATACTGTGCATTTCACTTCCAGGTTATTTTATACCATATGGTTATGCCTTTCTGAGACAATTTAAATGTAGGAGATCAAGAAAGCATTACATTAATAAGTTGTATGCCTTACTGCAGCCAGCTTTTGTAGCCAGACAAATTGCTCTAGGACTTGCTATAAGGAAACCAAACCTTGTTCTGCAAAGAATGATCAGTTTATTTGCTTGATTTTGTAGGGGTTTAAACTCCCCTCTGTTGAGGTTATGCTGTAATGCTGAAGTTGTAGCAAGTATAGTTGAAAGTATTTTGTACTTAAAACAGTCTGTCACAATATCCAAAGTTGGAAAAATATTACGTAAATTAATCAAATTCACAATACTTGTAAGAAAAGGAGGAGACTATATCAAAACAGTCTCAATGTGCTGTCTTTCTTGTTAAACTTGTAAATCTACAACTCCCTGAGAGAGTTTTCAGGGGAATAGCATCTAGTTGGTCTGGTTAATTTTGCAGAAAATTAGTATGTTTAGAGACAGCCTTAGGATCTGTCTTTCAAGTAAACAGTACAGATTGGTCTTAGTATGCAGATTTTCAGTTGCGCACTGCAGAAAACTTAACTTAATTTCTTGCAATTAATCTGCCTGGCTAAACATAGCACTTTGTAGGTTTCTTTTTAAAAGAATTGTTGTTTTTAAAAGAATGGCTGTCTTTGTGTTTCATAACTAAGGAAAAGTGAAGGAAATCCACTCCCTTGTGCAAATAAAGAACCTCTTACTTTCGACCCAAAGGCAGAAATGTATTGTTTCATCAGATCTAAAGTCAGTACCCAGCTGTGCAATCTTCCTTCTTTATTGTAAAAGTCTTGGAAGCATTAAAATCAGATATTAAAGTCAAAAGTTCTTGACAATGTCAGTTTATTCTTCCTGCTAAAAATAAAATCCAGAATTTTTTTAGTATGTCTGGTATGTCAGTTCTTATCCTTCCTTTCAAAGAGAAGAATTATAGACAGAACTAGTCCATATAACTGTACATGGAATTTTTAGGAGATCATATAGGGGCAATTTAAAGTAAAGTTACATTAAAGTGGTACCAATTGTAATAATAGTCTGATTACAGATATATTTGCATCTTTATCTTACCTGTCAGAAGCCTTTTGTGTTTGCATTCACAGCATATATTTACCTCAAGCTTAACTCGAATAAGGTATATCACAATCAATTCGAGTGTCATCTCTGCTGTCCCTTCTATCCATAACTTTATTTCAATAAAATCCATACAAAATCAGAAACTTAGCTAAAACTCTGCAACTCTGTTGAATCACTCAAGTGATTTTAAAATTACACCAATGTAAGGAAAAAGAATCTAGTATTTGTAATATAAGCTTTCTTAATCAGTTCACCTGCTATAAATTTTACCTTCAACATTTGGGATTTTTGAACTAATATTTGCTGGACTGTTAAATATAGTATAGTTTTTCCTCAGCCACTTGCCATTGCAGTGTTTATTGCAAAAGCTAAATTTTCTTTCACTATACAGAGACTAACATTTTCCAGCTACAATTAAGAAGACAATAATCTGAGCAAACAGACACATTAGTGTCTACATTAAATCAAAGAACTTCCCCATCAAACACCACTGTCATTTTAAAGTTAGTTTTGGATAAATTTGGTAATGTCATGTCTTTTTAAAAAGTCAAATAAAAAAAATAATCTAAAAATCAGAATAATCTTGCTAGTTTTATGACTGAACTCTTATTTACAAGGATACATGCAGACTGTTTAATTCTTAGTTTGTAAACCCGAAATCCAATATACCTGCTGCCCAGTGTATGGTGCTTTGAAATCTCTCACATAATGAACCCAGAATATAAAGTATGCTGAGCTCCTGCAGTGCTGAGAAGTTCCTGTACTGCCAGGAACATTATTCAGTCCCTTGCATGGTGGGAAAAATATGTACCCACCACATCTACATAACATTACATCATTTTAAAAACTGGCTAAATCGGCATGTTTTGGAACCTTTCTTTTTCCTTTCCCTTCTTACCACTTAATAATAAACTTACCAGTGAGATTTTTGCACCAGATTATTCTTCACTGTTCTTGCACTTTATTTAGTACTATGAGATAAAAATACTTCTATTCATTTCCTTCTTTCAATTCAAGTACATTTGGACCTTGTTCCAGTGTGTCTATCACCTTTTTAACAGCTTGAGTGTTGTTATATCCTATTTCTGATTTAAGTTTCCACATAAAGAACTACAAAGGCTTACAAAATACTGCCCATGGTATTGCATTGTAGTCTTTGGAAAGACTTTAGTAGATCACTTCCAGAAGTGTTTCAAGGGCACATCCACATTTAAACGTCTCAGAGCTCATATTGTAGAATTTATTTTTCCGTATCTTAATCTATGCCAACAAAAAATATTTTTCAACTAAAATTGTTTGCTTTCAATTCATGAAAGTTAAAAAGATCAGATGTTAATACATGCTATGTATTAACTACAGTATGTAAATTAAATCTGCTTGGGAATTTTCCAGTTAGGCACATTTCTGTATCTAAATAGCAGTGTTCCTGCAAAGGAAAATTGCATTTCACTAATTTATTAGATCTGTATAAATGTGTTCAAAAGGAATAAATAAAAGAGATTCTGATATTTTATTTACACTTATCTGATGGGTTGACCTTGACTGGCAGCCAAGCGTCCACCAAGCGGCTCTATCACTCCCCTACCATCAACAGGATAAGGAGAGAAAATGAAATCAGATAACAATAGGGAGAACACTCAGCAATTACCATCATGGGCAAAACAGACTTGACATGTGGAAAAGTAATTTAATTTATTGCCAGTTAATAACAGAGTAGGATAGTGAGTAATAAAAATAAAAATAAAAATAAAAATAAAAATAAAAATAAAACCACCTTCCTCCCAAACCCTTCTTCCCAGGCTCCATGTCGGATTCTTATATCCACCTCACACAAGTGGTGCAAGGGGATGGGGAATGGGAACTGCAGTCAGTTCGTAGCATTTCATCTCTGCCACTTCTATTCCCTCATGCTCTTCCCTTGCTCCAGCATGGGGTTCCTCCCATGGGATACAGTCCTTCACAAACGTCTCCAGTATGGGTCCTTCCCATGGGCTGCAGTTCTTCAAGAACTGCCCGTAGTGGGTCCTTTTCATAGGTACAGTCATTCAGGAATGGCCTTCTCCAGCATAGGTTCTGCATGGAGTCACAGCTCCAACCAAAAGCTCACTTCTGCATAAGTTCTCCTTGGGCTGCAGCTTCCTTCAGAGCATGTCCACTGGCTCTGATGTGGGGTCCTCCATGGGCTGCAGATGGACAACCTGCTTCACCATGATCTTCTCCTTGGGCTGCAGGGGAATCTCTGCTCCNTTCTCACAGAAGCCACCCCTGCAGCCCCTCTGCTATCAAAACCTTGCTACATAAACCCAATACAACTTTCAAAAGACCTTTGACAAGACCTTCTAGAGGAGGCTACTAAAAGAAGTATGTAGGCATAAGATGAGATTTAAAAAATGTATATGGATCAGAAACTGGCTTGGAGACAGGAAACAAATATTAAATGAGCTATTTTCATCAAAATATGATTTGATGAAGAAGGCAAAATATTAATAATAAAATGCCTGGGGATTCTGTGCTAGATCCAGTGTTATTTCTTATATTTACTAATGATCTGGAAAAGGAATGAGCAACAAGGTAACAAAAAAAATTGCAGGTGACACAAAGTTATTTGATTGGTTACATTCAGAGAGGAACTTCAGTGAATCGTATTCAAAGTTAGCTACATTGGTAACATGATGTCAAATAAAGTTCAAAACTGATAAAAGAAAACCAATGATCATTGAAGAGGTAAACACATATTTTGTAGTTCTAAGTTACCTGTACCATTGGAGGACAGGGTCTTAATAGTCACAGCTCAGTGAAGACCTCAATTTCATACCCACTTACAGTCAAAACCAAATCACACTATTAAAGGCAGCATATGGAATTGCATACATTGTATAGAAAAAATTCATATATATTAATAATATATAAAATATTGTATATGGACTTTCCAACTAAAGAACGCTAGTAGTTTCAAGTGGCTCAGAGAAGGAAAAGAATAACAAAGGTATTGAAAGATGTCAAATGAAAACATACTGAAAAGATTAATACTGATAATGTCTCTGAATGGCAAATTATTTTCAGGAAGTAGATGGAGAGATTCTGTTCTAACACAAAATGGAACTCAATTGAAAGTTTATTTTCAACACTCCTTATAAATTTTAATATTCTGCACAATAACCCAAGAAAGAAATTGTCCAAGTGTGTCAAGATAAAAAAATGTAGCAATCTTCAACAAGAGGAATTTATATATATATATATATATAGCAAATATAATCAAAACTATAACAGTTGAAAATATTAATTTTTATGGAAGCTATCAAATTTTATGGAAATGAAACCTCTTAGATCAAGGTTTAAACCACAACCTAATTATATGCAGTTATAAAAATACCTAATCATAGAGTAAGGTTATTCTTCCATTTATTTTCAGTAAGGCTATTACACTCTCTTTGACACTGAGGCTGCTGCTCTTGATGGACTAAACAAACTTTGTATCTTCCCCAGAATGGCAGCCCCCTTGTTGCCAGCAATCTAGCCCTAATTATGACTGAAAAAATTTTACCTGTCTAAAGTAAAGCAACAAAATTCATTACCTACCATCTTAAGAACACAAAATCTTCCATGGTAGACTGGGAGCTGAACTTAGGCTTCTAAGCTAAATCTTAAAAGATAAACACACAAATGGGAAAAAAAGTTTAATTGTTAAAAGATACCCATGGCTGGATTTACTGAAGAGCTGAATTGATCTCATTTTTCTGAAATTCTTCTAATTGCCTTTTTATATATTGGTAAATGGCACCAGATCACTGTTATGAAACTTAGTGACAGGACTTCTGTTAGGCCTTCACTCTTAGACTTTCCATTAAACATAAACCTGTAGCAAAGGGATTTAATTATAATTTTCATTAGAACAGATACACAATGTCCTACAGAAAGGTTTAGAGACCTTATTTTTTAATTGCAATTAGTTTAGGACCATTTCCTTTTGAAAATTAATGATAATCAAACAGCAGATATATATTCTGCTGAAATTTTCTCACCTTGAACATAGTTCACCAAAGATGCTGCTGTGTTTTCAGGTGGAAATTTTTGTATATTGTTTCATACTTGACAGTGAAGGTAGTAATCTTAAGAGTCTCCATTTTCGTGTTAATGGCACATTACAGGCTTCATGCCGTCAGTAAGTCAATCCCACTTAACAGATAAAATTGACAGCTTTTGCAAGTCAAAAATTAAGTAACCATGTCATAGCAGCTGGGTGAAATGGGTTGACATGGTTCAGATAATTTTTTTCCAGAACAATTAAATTGTAATATTGTTCCTAAGCAGAAGAATGGTATAGCAACTCAGAATAGACCTTAAGCGCTTAACACCGGGGCAGAACAGGGAACCTTTAGAAGAGAGGAATCCCTTTAGTCCTTTCTGACTGGAGAAGATAGTGTAGAAAAGTCTATGTCATTTTTACCTGAACTGATTCATTCTTTTTCAAATGAAGGGAAAAGCACACAAACAGGAAAAGGAGGAGGGGCGAACTGCTTTGGAGAATGAAAATAGTGCTACAGAAAAGAAAGCAGACCTTTCCTGAACCTTGTTCTCTCCCAGGTCTGGTACAGGACAGATTAAAATCCTCCTTATTTCCCAGATATCATCTTAAGTATAAACTACTATGCCAACCTTAGCAGCTAAAGTGCTTTTGACCAATGTCGCAATCTTTCATGTAATTAAAGGTCAGTGTACACAAGCAAATTAAATGCTTCTTAGATGGTGTTAAGGTGAGAAAATCTATTTGTGTTATCTTTACAAAATAAGGTCTGAATGCACACACAAAGCTAAATCTTCTTTGTAAAATTACTTCCAGAAAAAGAAGTTTTAATACCATTTAGAATTCAAACTCCCAGATTAAGAGCATGAAAGGTAATGTGTGTCACAAATAATGTGAAATGTGATCTCACAGAATTCATTTATCAGCCCAGAAGCTGACAGTGAAGAACAGTAGAAGGTTAGGAACACAGATGTACTGAGTCTGACCAAAGATCTTGTTTCTTATGGTGTCAAGAGCAGATGCTTATAAAAGAATATAAGGTAAAAATATGGAGTTTTATTTTTTTCAGAATATCTTCCCATCTTCTTCAAGAACTTCCAGAACAGCTTACAACATTTTTTGACTGGATAATAAACTGGCAGTTGGAAATTTGGTGTGCAAAGTACAAATAATCAAATGAAAGAACACCCATAACTATATGTGGCAATAAGAGATTCCAGATAATCCATTTGGGTTGAGGAAAGAGATCTTTAGAACTGTGGAGAGGTATCTGAGTGTCATTACAACACTCCTGTCAAAAGGGTGAAAATGGTCAAAATATAAAGTAAATGTTATGAGCTATCAGGAAAAGAAGAGAAAACAACAACAACAACAAAATATCACTGTGCTACTGTATAAAAGTTTATATATGCTATGTTATGAATAAATGTACAAGGATCTTCATGTATTCAGATACAGGGCAAGTGGGCAACATCCTAAATAAGCCCATGTTTAGGGAACTATCATAGACACTAAATGACCTGCCCGATGTTGGTCAAATAAGCCAAGGAGGTATTAAAATGCAAAGAACATAAAACAAGATCTCAAGAGCCGCTCAACCTGTTCACTTCTGCCTGGAGAAAGGTGGTCTTTTGTGAAACTGCTGGGTGTGAGAACCCTGGGATACTCTGAATATCAGTGACAGCTGAAGTGCGGAAGCGGTTAGGCTAGAATAAGGCTTGGTCTGATCCTCACCATCCATTCTCACATTATATTCATAAAGGAAAACATTCTTTCTGTATTTGCTCAGCTTTACAATCAGAACAATAAATCTTATGCTTTCCTTAATAAATGTTACTGATTAACAAGTTCTACTTATGGTAATAGTTTGCAAGGAGTCATGTCATTTAAACTGTAGTTTGCAGACAATTCAATCTGGGGTTCAAAACTTGAGTTGGTATTTTCTTGGCAGTCTATGCACGTAAAATACCAATCAAAAACCACCTCAACACCATGAATGGGCCATCTCAAAGTTTATGGTGGAGCATGGTACAAGCATCGTAGAGACCTTATAAGCCTGATAAGCCTACATAGCATAACAACAGATATTAACTTCAGGTCCAGGGAGCACCATTTTACAGACCTAACATGACCTGCCACTCAGAAAGGCCCAATGCCATTCTGGCAGGATTATATTCCTTGCTTTTCCAGAGCAAGCATGGTTTCTCCCAACTGAGGCAAAATATCACCCCACTCTTGTGGGCAGCATAAGTAAAATTAAGAGATAGTCAACCATGAATTTTTATCCCCTTAGATCCAGCCCACTGCAACATATTCTTCATTGATTTCTGAAAAAACTAAGTTAAACTCCTGCATATCTACATGCCATTCTCCTGAAATGGAAAGGGTGAAACCTAATGGATTTCTGAGATCCATAAAGCAGATGGAATTGGAGCAAGAACATGCTGAATCACTTAAAAAACAAATATCTAAAAATAGGGCAGAATGTGCTGGTTAAAGTACTGCACACTTTCTTTGGCAATGTCTTGTTTGTCTCTAACAATGTCACCCCCTCCCAATGTCTACTATGTATTCATTTCTTCTTTGCCTTGGTTCTCTTGTTAAAAAGTGTAATAATGAGGGCTGTACATCTAGGTCTTTATTGCCATCAATGGCGCTTTCTTCTTAAAACTGCTCCCATAAGACTTTTGCTTTACCCAGAAGCCAAGATAAAAGTAAAGATAACAGAAACGTTTTCTAACGTTAATGTGGATATTCTAGAAAAAGATAACCTGATTAAAAAATAAGCTTCTGTACAAGTACTGAGTGAAAACAGGTTTTGTATCTGCAGTAATGCAAGTGACAAGCAAAGAAATCTCTTTTCAAAGCATGTTTCTTCCTCTATCACTGTGACAGCATTTTAAATCATCCTCCTGCTTAGGGTATATATATTCTTCTCCTTATTAGCAACACTGCAAATTTGGGTTATCAAACATGTCCTTGAATAAATCAGATGAGGCTTTCATACATAACTAGAAAAAGATACAATCTAGGAGAGTCTGACATTTCAAACCTTATTTAAATTGCAGAGAATTTCTCCCCTCCTACCTCTGTGATTGTAAGAAGTCTTACACCCATCAGCAGCTGGCTTCATTGAAGATATGATGATTGCTTTGCTTGATGAAATACACACACAAGGTGGATGATTTAGTGCTAATACTTGGGGGTTCTTGTGTTAATTAATTAAAAAAAATAAATATCCAGTTTGTTTCTTAGATGCTGCTGCATTTTTATGTGTAATTTTAGGTAAATGACAGGTATTCCTATCACCTGCATTTTACTGAAGTATAGATAAGTTCTAGGTCACTATTAGTACTTAATTCCTCTACAAAGTTTCTCAATGTTTCTAATGCATTGGCATAAAGAGTGATGGACATTAGCATGATGAGCAGCTACATGTCAACAATAGGTTTTTTTAAAAAAAATACAAGGAGAAATATTACTGTTGATTCATTATTGTCAATCTATTTTTTCTACTTGTGCTTTATTTATTACATAATTCTTCCTTCTCTCTGCTCCAGTTTATTTTCTGTAGCATGACTGCAGAAAAAAACCTGCAAACCAACAATTTTCCAATTAAGTATTTGGACAGTTTGTTCAAATGTTCAAAAGGGTAAGAATCCTAGGCTACAAAATCATTATAGCAACTTTAGAGAGAAGAGAAAAAAAAAAAAAGAGTAACTTATTTGCATCCTGAAATACTCCACAGAAGCAGCATCAACTAGGCACCATCTGTTTTAGAATTTGGAGAAACATTCAGCCTGGGAATTGAAAAACTATGCATTTAAGAAACTTTTCATGAGGAATAAGTAAAATTGTTAAAAGATAACTTGCTACTGTGTGTATGCTTTGTATGAGCAAGAGATTTACATAGGCACTGGTGTGGATTGAGCAACTTATTCTGTGACAGCTAAATCTAGAATTATGTGCAATAAAGGTTATAGTTACCAAAGACAAGTGTAGATTATTTGTGTGTAGAAGTACTGATCTTTTAAGTCACTGACTGGATATCAAGAGTTACACTTACGGACTTTGATAGATTCTCCATTGTGTGGGAGAATGAGCTAATTTACAAGGACAGATATCCAGCCAAAATGAAATGTCACAGTTCTTCTGCCCTCTGGTTCTCTGAGCTGACTTTAAATGTCAGGATCCAGAGACTCAAGAACTGTGTACACACAAAGATCATTCAGGATTTTTTTTTTTTTTTT
>VXBL01001750.1:0-73117 GCA_013400195.1 Aramus guarauna
TGCCCTTGCTCAGGGACAGGCTGCCACGGCACTTCTGCTCAGCCAGCCCATTCTTCTTCAGCTTCTCCATGAGGTTATTTTGGCAGACAGTGCAGAAAGTTTTCCTGAAGTCTAGGTGGACAATTGGCAATGCACTCCCCTCATCACCCAAACTAGTCATGTCACCATCGAAGGTTATAGGGTTGGGCAACTAGGGTTTCCCTTGCTGAATCCAGGCTGACTCCTAGTTCTAATCACTTTCATGTCCTTTTTTTTTCCAGGATAATTGTGGCATTCTGAGCACTTCCATAAACGCATCAAATATAATAATAACAACTTCACAGTATCTTGCCATATCTAAAACTGTTATGGAAATCCTTGTGTACTTGGACTTAATTTTGGGTGGTTTTTATATCAAGCCTCTCCAAGAATGTGCCTGTGAACACTACAGCAATCATTTAACAAGATGTGCGGGCTCTGTCCTCATTAGTCTAAACAAGAGAGGAGAAGCAGCAGATGCACGCAGAGCGGGCATTGCTGAACGACATGAAGTTAATTTGAGCTTGGAAGAAGGGAGCCTTTGACTGGCAGCCAGCCCTACATACTAAAGGGCACTGATGTGAACCAGCACGTCCGAGCCCTCAGACACAGGGCATTGCATATTGCTGCAGCGTCCTTCATTGGAATCTGATTTTGAATCACCCCAAAAAGCCAAGGGCAACTGGAACAGAAATTTTAGATCACCCTGTCATTGTAGCCATTTAAAACCTGAATTCACCTTGTGTTTGAGAGCATATTTCTTTGAGCTATGTTCACAGTGCCCACTATGCTTATGTTCATCCAGGGCATTTTTTCTTTGCAGGCCTGCTGTACTATCACACGTGTTTTACAGAAAGGGAGCAGATATACAGGGGGACACTTGCTGAAGGTCAGAGTAGGCTGGTGTGGTGAAAATGGCAAAAACACAGAAACAATGTGGAAAAAGTGGGTCTGGTTTAACCAGGAGGGAATTGAATGACAGTAGTATTCCGAGTATTTATACCAAGACTGAAATGAAAACACAGTGTCAAGACCACTTACCTTATCTCTTCTTTTTATTCTTAACACTGGCAATGATGTGGCTTGAAAATAAAATTACTCTGACCTTAAACACTGCATTGTACTTCAGATACACTATAGTTGATATTTTCCTTAGGGATTTTTAACTTCCAATTATTATTCCTTACACTTTCTCATGTCCCCTTTCTCCTTCTCAGTTTAACTGCCATTTATTTATGACACTACCCACCTCTGCGCAGCCAGGATGTCTCCTCTGAGCAATACTCCCAAAGTAAATTCCACTGAGGTTTAGGAGCACACCTCTTCCTTAATCTAGCCACAGCTGCCTCTTTTTATTACAAGAAGATCCAAATACGGTCACTATTTTCAGAGAAGCCCATGAATGCTGAGAGGTTCTGTGAAGCATTCTGTACAAAACCATTAAAATAGACAGCCTCGTCCACCTGCGTGTTGTTTAGCTTGGGGGTAGGTTGAAGTCTGAAAAGAACCAAAGATAAAGGCATCAGCTGTGAGGGACTTTGAGTCCCCCTGCAAGGCACTACATCGTGCCACCGGCGACAGTCCAGAGCCAACAGCGGTGTACGTCTTACCCTCAGACCCTTCCTAAGACCATGGAGATTTGAATACAGACTCCAGATCCAAGCTGCAAGACTGAAACTCTCTCATCTACCAATTGCTTGGGTAGATCTGTCTCAGCCAAGGATGCTATGGAAAAAATCCCATATGAAAAAAAATGAAAGCACATGAAAACTATGTGGCCCAGGGAGGAGAAGAATGAGAAAGGCCCTCCGTAATGCTGCAGACAAGACCACTGTGCCTGTGTGGTGCAGCTGAGAAAAAACATACATTTTAAATTACTCCCTTGGAAAATGTATGGTTCTTGTTCAGTCCTACTGCACAGGACCCTGGACCCTGTAGTTCCTCAATGCCCTCTGTAAAATTCCCGTTTGGCAAATGTCCTAAACGTATGTTAGCAGCTAGAGAGAAGAAGTCAGAGCTGAGGATCACAGCATTTCTCTGTTTCAGTTCTTTTCCTGACGCAGAAAGCCTGTGGGATTATATGAGCTGGAACACAAGTTAGAGCAGCTCCTAGCACTGTTTCAGTTTCCAATTTGGACTGTTCAGGCCTCCCGTGAACTCAAAAATCAATGTGATATAAGTGTTGAGAGTTTGTTGATTTGCCTAACTTCAGGGGCTTTGGTAAAAGCATGTTATCTTGAAAATCTTTCCCCAACCTTGAAGCAAAAGTAGTCTTTATTACAGTGTAAGCTTAGTCAACCGTGCATTGCCTCTGTGGATGTGTCTCTTAACTGAGGCAATACACAGAGGTGAAATAAGTGCAAAGTGACCTTGCAGGGAGAAAGTCAGTCTTATTAAAAAGAAACCAGAAAGCAAACCCTTCCTTTTGCTAATACTACTTTGTCATGGGACTACATGTGTGACTCTATTATGTCCGTGTAAAACACAGAGTTTTCATACTTGGTCTAGGCAATAAAGATAGGCATTTAATTCTGATGTTAAATAACCATTTGCCCTCCCATAAGCCATCTTTGCTCTCATCAACTGTTGCACTGCCCTGTTCCCATTAATCCTAACCCAGTTCCTTCTGGGGACACACTGAAACCTATTTCCTTCAACTAGAGACTCAAGTCTGTAATTCACTCCTGCTACTATCAACCTTGAATTCAGCACAAACTTTTTGAGAACATCTAATAGCAGATGCCAATTAAATCATTAGGATCAGTTATCTTAAATAGATGCAAATTTTACTGGGAAAACTATAAAGTAAACAGGTGTTGAGAGAGGAGATCTCTTATGCTACAAGTGATAAAATACTGCTAATTGGGCAAGGTTTCATTTTCCTAGGGTGAAAATATGACTGCTGGGAGGATACTAATCCTGAGGAACTTGGGTGTGATTCCTGCAGATCCTTCTGAACTGCTGTGTCTCTTGAGCTTTGCCACTCTCTTTCTTCAAAGAAAAACACCTGCCAAAGGAGGCAACATTAGTTAACCTTGTATTTCCCTTAGAGCCCATCAGCAAGAGTGATTAATGGTCTGAAGGGAGAAAATCCTTTTTAGCACGAGCCCAAAGAATGACCTGAAGGATTGCTGTCATTTAGTGTCTCGTACACAGTTTGTGATGACATCTACTTGTACTTACAGGTATAGTTTCAAAACTAACTTAAGAGTGGTGTTTTGGTTTTGGTTTGTTTGTTTTTTTGTTGTTTTTTTTTTGTTTTGTTTTTGTTTTCCAAGAATCATACTTCAGCTCCTCACAGAGCATTTAGGGACTGCCTTTTCTTCTTGACTGTATGCAGGATGCACTGCCTTAGACAACACTGTATACGGGGGGAGAAAATCCTGCATATTGTGTCTGTTGGTGAGTGGCACTCTAATTCCCCAGAGAAGGCAAGAGCCGGTCTAGCTCAGGAGGCTTAGCCATGGCAGCCTGGTTAGACCACCTGTGGGAGTATCACCTGCTGTTATGCATGTTCCTCAGCTGGGAATGCAGAAACACTCTGCACCTCCATTCCCTCTTCCTTTCCCTCACCCTGGACGTCTGGATTGTAGTACTTCATCCTCGAAAACAGAGCAGAGATGAACAAGGCTGGAGAAGGTCGCCTGCATTTGGCTCAGTAGTCTCTGAAGGCTTGACCTTTCATGGACCAGGAGGATCTCTAAGGTGAATATTCAACTAGACTATTGAAACTAGTTCTAAAATTGAAATTTGTGTCCAGTTTGTAGCATGCCAAACAATAATCGGTGGGGAATTTTTTGCTGCCCCAAGAGAATTACCATCATGTAGAATACTGCTACTTCTCCTTTATTCTAAATCAAGGTTTAAAAGCCAAAACCATGAGGGTTTTTTGCTTTAAGATGATACTACAATCATGTCAGTGTTTTGATTGCAAACATTTTTCCTGTAAATTAAAATTCTGAGAAAAAAAAATTAAATCCATTCATTGATATTCCCATCCTGCTTCAGCTCTACTCTGACACTGAAAATGCAGTAGACCTGATTTGTTTCAACACAGAGGCACTTTCTGACAAAAAGAGCATTTTGAAGCAACGTTTCTCAAGTAGCTGTTACAGAGGCAGGCTGAGAGCTTTCCAAGATCTCCCTCTGCTCACTCTGCTGCCTGCCTACTACTCCAACCCTCCCCTCTGCAGCTTCTCAGTGCCATTTGTATCATTGGGATATCAAAATAAAGGGGCTACTTTATCAACTTGCAAACTCTGGGGCTATCAAAATGGTAGAGGGAGCTGCTTTGGAGCAGAGTTACATGCAGGAGACCTGAATTGCAAGCTCCAGGTGCGCATTTGGACTGCAGTCCTTTATGCCTTGAGAGAAACTGGCGTAGCTGAGGTGACCGTAACAACCTCACCGGGAGGCGTGCGCAGCTGTGCGATGGCATCACACAGTGCGAAACGAGAAGGAAAATTTCTCTGGCTTTCCCCTCCCAGTGAGTCTTAGAATCATAGAATCACAGAATGATTTGAGTTGGAAGGGACCTCAAAGATCATCTAGTTCCAACCCCCCTGCCATGGCCATCCTGATCTTGTTCATGAGGATTTCAGGAGGTCAGAGAGATGCAGATATTAGGTGACACAGAAAGACACTCAGCATCAGCTGGTGTGCAAGCACACACAGCTTTATCTGTAAAACTAATATATTCAGTCCTGACAAAGTAATCTAAGATAAGCGAAGAGTCAACGAGAGCTGGTCTTATTAGGATGCAATATAATTAATTTTAAATTACTTATTTAGTGAAATTGTGATGATCAGTGTTGTGTTATCTCTCCAGATGACAGGGCTATTAGCTTCAGGCTGCCTGAGGGTATGAAGCAGGAATGAACTGTAGTTAAATAGCAGGCATCTACATGCCACATGCAGCACATTTATACTCCCCATCATGCCCCCTGGCCATACCTCCTTGGTCTTTTACTTGTTTGACCTCTGGCATGTGTTAAAATCTACTGACAATAAAAGGTCAATATAGTCACTTACTACTGGTTGTGAACAGTATTATTCAGAATTTAATTTCAGCTGCTGCAGCACAGTGTGAAATGCAAGCAGTTTCTTCAAACACCTCCTGATTTTCTCTCCCAATGTCCCAGGTTTCATTAAAATTACCCAACTGAACTTTATCTTCTGGTGTTCAGGTCACATACACAAAATGTTTATCAAATAAGCGAAAAAGTGCCCCAAACCAACCCAAAATAAAAACAGACTGAGAAATGAATATAATAAGGACATGAAATGTCAGCCTTGGGGCACTGCAAAGGCATAGAGAGGGATTCAAATCAGCAATAAAAAAGATTCTGTTTATTCTTCAAAATGTAAACATTTTTCATAGTGACATTCAGCTCCTCATAAAAAACAATACTACACTCCTAAGAGTTGGTCTAATGATACTCCTTGGCACTCCCTCACCCCGAATTTCTGAATTTCTAGTGGCTCATCTCTCTCCATGCCCCGTGGATGACAGGTCCTTCCAAGAAGACTCTGGCTCCCTGCCACGGGCTGCAGAGCCGGAGGACTCAGCTGGAGGACAGGCTCAGTCCTTGCTTGCTCTCCCCCAGCCCCGCACCAGGGCTCCCCAAAAGCCTGTGCCTGGGCACAGGTTTGCATCACAGCAGTTGATGCGATTTGGGACTGGGCTCAAGCCTGGGATCGGTCCCGTGCTGACAGTTTGATTCTGCACCGAAGCATCTCTGTAAGACTGTTCCAGTGGGCAGGCACGGGTGGAAGTCACTGGCAGCGTGGCTGTATTGAATACAAAGTTAGGGGTTCCCCTTTCTAGCTGGAAATAAAGGATACACCCACCTGGAAAGCCAGGGGAAATGCTTTATTCTAACTGATTTTTTAGGTATCATTGATCCCTCTGTCATTTTACTTTTTTTTTTTTTTTTTTTAAAGATATCCATCTCTATAATGTTCAGATTTGGTTATCATAAGGTTTATGTTATTATTTTAAATGGTAGCTACCAATTTTAATATGTTTCAGTGAAGTTCTTTTTAAAACAAATTCACAACGTTCTTTACATGTGCTCAGAAATTAGCTCTAAATTAAAGTTCAGTGTCAACAACATAAATACCAAGTAGTTTTTGCAATCTGTCCATGTCTCTCCAGAGGTGGAAAATACTGTATTCAGGATAGAAATGGACATAATAAATTCCACATGTAAAAAAGAAATAGACAGAATTTCAACAACCAAAAGGAGACCATTTCAGCAAGGATAGATCAGACCGAATGACTCAGAAATCTCTCTGGGACAGGAGATACTTGCAACACCTCTCCATCATTCATATATCTTTGGCTCATTCTGGCCATGTTTCTTAAACAGGTTTCTCAGCAGAGGGACTTTCAAAATGGGTTGCACATTCCTGTAAGGGTCCTTCACCTTGATTCTCCTCTGGTACAGCTTGTCCTGAACTCCAGGACAGCCCACATCTCTCCAATGCCACCATGCACCAGCCAGCCGAGTGCGCCCAGCAGCACGTTACGGCAGAGCCCGAGGGAAGCCGAAGTTTTCCTCTGCTTGTGAGCAACTGAGCTGGAAATAAAACTTCCAGAAAAGCTCTGCTTAAAAATGTCCAGGCCCTGTCAAAAGGGCACATTATCATTTCAGTAGTCCTGCCATGCACAAGTACTCTGCAGTTAACTGCAGAATCTCTGCAGTTATACAGTTCCAGCCTTGAAATTGCTTTGGAAAACAAGTGATACATCAGAGTATGAACTGGTGATATCCCCTTGACTCTTCCCCATGTAGTGAGTCATGATCCTCATAGTTCAACTCATGTCCAAAACTGAAATGAATCATGCTTATTATTTTTAGAGCTAGCCACGGGCACTGGCATATGTGAGTATATTCAACAAGGATGTTTTGAGGTTTAAAGCACACTCCTAATCTGAAGTGGAAAGAATGAACTGTTTTATTAGCTGATCTGACCTTTGCTTGTATTAGAGTCAAACTGGTGACTTCAGTGATAACTCATGTTTTATTGCCTTTTCTTCCTGTTACTCCTATAAACCCTGAAAAGTGTGGTCCAGATTTTATTTCCCTTCTATATCACCAGGGGAATCGTGTACTGAGTTCCCAAACATTTATACTTTACAAATTCACTTAAAGCAAAGATGCCACTCAGGGTCCAGGCTGAAAAAAAGCATCAGGGCCTATTTTGTTTGGTGGAACCCATATTCATCACGGTGGTCTGGGACATCTGCCCAGGCTGATGGGTGTCACTGAGAAAGTTAACAACTCTTTTGCTTGGAAACTGAGCATATAACTTTGTATGGATATCGTGGGTGATGGAAGTCACAGGGGTCTGCCAGCTTGCTTGCAGAGGAGCTTTCATTTTTAAAAGAGGACTTGCATGGTTGGCATGGTGTTGCATTTCCAGTATAGCAGGCTGGTACACAGAGAGAGAGATCCCGTGTGCTGTGCTAGTGCAGAAATGCGGGCTGAGGAGCAGTTTAGGTCCAGTTCATGTAGGTTGGAGAGCCAACCTGTTGAGGAAAGGACAGCAAATATGGGAAATGGAGACCCCAAGAGAGATAAAATCACTTTCTCAAAAGCACACAAGTCATTTGCGACACAACTGAGAGTCCAACCCAAATCTCCCAAGTCCCAGTCTAACAGCAACCGCATAGCCATCCTTTGCTTTCACAGCCTGCCATCCTCCATTTATACTCTTAGAAAGCACGATGGTGAGAAAGCCACCGGCAGTGCAGTCTGAAGTGCATTGCAGAGGGCAAGCAGTAAGACGGGTCCTGAGGCTCAGGCAGCCCTCACTGCTGTTTTATACCGGTTCTAATCAGGCTGTGCTGAAAGGCAATTTTTGGGTTTCATTGTTTGTGCAGTGCTCATGGATGCGGCACCTGATACATGTCTTATCCAATTTCAAAGCAGATCTGTCTCACAGATCTCGGTCGCTGGAATGGATGTCAGGGAAAAACTCAGGCTGAAGCCATGTGTTGCTGTGATCATGTAAAAGCGTTAGATGAAAACGAAGCATTACAGCTTGTATATCACCATCACCACTAAGAACCATGTTTGCAGACAGAAATATTTGTCCCTTTGGGTACCCAGATGCTTCCCTTTTGGGGACTGATCTCTATCAGGACGGCTATTTAAAATTCTAGCAGGTTTTTATTCAGTCCCACAAGTAATTTTCTAGAGCTGTTAGAACACAGGAATTATGAAGAGATGTTTTCAGGTGATATGGGGACTATAGTCACCATTATCATCAGATCTGGAAATCAGAGCTGTGGATTGTCCCCATGCTGTGCTTCCTGAGGGAGCCCTAGGGACCCAGAGAGGTTTTTCACAATTGGCAGAGACCAGGATTATGTGAAATATTTTTAATACATGTCTACAGTGCCCTCAAGCCCACACACAGTAAGTTATTTTTATAGAAAAAGACAATTACACTTTTATAGATTGTCTTCTGCTTTAGAGTAATTGTTTTGGTCAAACATATTTCAGCCAATTCAATAATTGGCCAGAACAGTGCTTTGCAAATACCTTTCACAGTTTCCATTGCCTTATAAGTCTATAAATAAAGAATAAACATATAACTTAGCACTCAGCTGCATTTATTTATGATGCAATAAAAGCAGCAAAGGAAGGAGGAGGAAAAGTGAAATCTTTCTGAGACAACAGAAGTTCCTTCTCTTCTCTGCTCAGCAAAGCAGAAGCTGACATTAGGCTCCTGGCAGTGCAGAGGGGTACAAAGCGCTGGTGGTAACTGCACAGCAAATCATAGAATCATGCCGTAGAATCACAGAATGGTTTGGGTTGGATGGTCATCTAATTCCAATCCCGCTGCCATGGGCAGGGGCACCCTCCACTGGACCAGGTTGCTCAAAGCCCCATCCAACCTGGCCTTGAACACTGCCAGGGATGGGGCATCCACAGCTTCTCTGGGCAACTTGTTCCAGTCCCTCACCATCCTCACAGTGAAGAATTTCTTCCTAACATCTAACCTAAATCTGCCCTCCTTCAGTTTACAGTTGTTACCTCTTGTCCTATCACTCCATGCCCTTGTAAACAGGCCCTCTCCAGATTTCTTGTAGGTCCCCTCAGGTACTGGAAGGCTGCAATAAGGTCTCCCCAGAGCCTTCTCTTCTCCAGGCTGAACAAGCCCAACTGTCTCAGCCTGTCCTCATAGGAGAGGTGCCCCAACCCTCTGATCATCTTTGTGGCCCTCCTCTGGACTCGCCCCAGCAGGTCCATGTCTTTGTTGTACTGGGGCCCCCAGAGCTGGACGCAGTACTCCAGGTGGGGTCTCACAAGAGCAGAGTACAGGGGGAGAGTCACTTCTCTCGGCCTGCTGGTCACGCTTCTTTTGACGCAGCCCAGGATACTGTTGGCTTTCTGGGCTGCAAGCTCAGGTTGCCGGCTCATGTTGAGCTTCTTGTTCACCAACACCCCCAAGTCCTTCTCCTCAGGGCCGCTCTCAATCCATTCTCCACCCAGGCTGTAGTTGTGCTTGGGATTGCCCTGACCCATGTGCAGGACCTTGCACTTGGCATTGTTGAACTTCATGAGGTTCACATGGGCTCATCTCTCAAGCCTGTCAAGGTCCTTCTGGATGGCATCCCTTCACCCCAGCATGTTGACCACACCACACAGCTTGGTGTCATCAGCAAACTTGCTGAGAGTTCTCTCAATCTCACTGTCCATGTCACTGACAAAGACATTAAACAGCTCTGGACCCAATACCAACACTTATATGGTCTTGAACCTAATCTTCTCTTATAGAGTGTGGTTCTTCATTCTCCTAGTCCCTGCCTTTGCCTTCAGTGTCTTGGGTAGTGTGGCTAGAGCACTTGCCAGTGAAGACTGAGGCAAAAAAAGTTGTTGAGTACCTCAGCCTCCCAGGTAACCAGGTGTCCTATTTCCTTCCAGAGAGGGCCCACATTTTCCCTAGTCTTCCTTTGATCACTGACATACCTATACATACATACAAGAAGCTTTTCTTGCTGCCCTTGATGTCCCTGGCCAGATTTAATTCTATCACTGGGGCTTTGGTTTTCCTAACCTGATCCCTGGCTGTGTGGACAATTTCTCTGCATTCATCCCAGGCTACCTGCCCTTGCTTCCACCTTCTGTAGGCTTCCTTTTTGTGTTTGAGTTTGTCCAGAATACACATCTATTTGGTATAACATGAAGCAAACACTGGTCTCCTGGAAGTGATCTATGGTCTATCCAGTGGACCATCCTCTCTCAAAGTGTCCAAGATTGAGCGTTTAGAGTAGCCACACGGGTGTAGGGATATTTAAGACTTCACAGCAGGTTTGCTCTCAATCTCTAACATTAGACATCAGCTCAAAGCCTGAAATCATGAGGTTTCATAATTTTCCAACAGGTGTTTTAGCAATAATTATTAAAACACTGATTACCCTTTTTTATCTATATGGATGTCTGATCCTTTTTCTCATCTTCCAAAATGCTGTAGATCAACAACATCCAGTGACAATAGTTAGCATTTTGTAAAATATATTTCCTTTGATCAGGTTTAAATGTATTACTTTGATATTATATTGAGCATCTTCTTCTCGTGGAGACATTTTTTGGGAGAGGTCCTGGTAAACCCATTGGCTAAGAAATCAGGTTTTACAAAATTTGAAAACAAAAGAGCAAAAGAGGTACAAAATCTACCAAGTGTTATTATGAAATTTTTAGTTGGTTTCAGCAAAATATGAGGATAAGGCAAAAAGGATCCAGACTCCAGCTACTTCCCAGTAGTGGTGGAAACCCAGAGGCACCAATGATGTGTGTTAAAGCACATTGGTACCATTGAAAAATGCGGAATACATTTCAGGTATTTAACCTCAGTCACGTGTGTAGCTGAGTGATAGGAAAAGTGCACTACTGCCTGGCAGAGGTATTTGGCAGCACTGGGATGTGCATGCCTTCAAAACTAGACTCCTCACACTGGGATTTTGGTTTGCCTGTCTTCTTACTGCTTGATTGTAATTATTCCTGCATGGTTTTATTACATACCTGCCTATACCGTTGTATATGCCAGTTACAATTATGGGATAAATAGAGGTATCTGGGGGTATGGGTTCCTCAATTCTGTCAGTATCAGTTGAAAACGCGGACTGATTGTGGTCTCTGTTTCCAGAGCATGCCATCTGTTGATAAGGACTTAGTTACTCCCCAAACTAAATGGCACTCAAGAACACGTAGGCTAGCTCCTGGGTATGATAGAACCGATAAAACTGTGGATGTGCACTGCACGTGGTTTCCTCTGGCTGTTGTTTATAGGAGCTCTTAACAAAACCCTTACATCAAGCAGTAAGTGCCTCCACAGTAGTCGCATTGATTTCAATGGCACTACTCAAGTAGTAGCTCAGTGTGAATAAGGGTATCCATCTGGTCCTCGGAGATGTAGCTGCATCAGTTGAAAGATCTGTCAAGCATTCCCCAAGCAGTCTGTGCTCGTAGACATACGGGCTTGCACAAAATTAAGCCAGGGAGTATGCTGATAGAGTGACAGCCAGAATAATCTGAGCAATAGATAAATACCCTGTTACAATCCAAGAGTGGTTCCCCAGTGTAATTAGGAGGTGCACTGTTATGCAATTAAGAAAATTAATTAGAAGTAAATGTTTAGGGAGTGAAGGTTGAAGACGTGTTGCCGCATGGTCTTGTCTAGCTCTGTGGTATGTTTAAGATCTACTAGTGGTATAATTGGTTTTACAGTGTCTCTGAACGAGCTATATTCCTAGACTTCTCTATTGACCACTCCAGTGACATGGAACATAATTTACTACATCCATCACCATACTTCAACCTACCAAATCCAATATCAAACCATGCTGTTCACTTTTTGCACAATGAATATCTTTGGTCCAGCCAGGTTCATTCATCTTCTAGCTAAGTTCTGATTTAGCTGTCTCCATCCATCCATGCAATGATCTTGAATTTAGGGTTGGAAACATTTCCTCACCAAGTATCCTCAAGCCATTTATCACTATGTTGCCAGCTACTTTTTTAATGAAATGAAGGAGACCTGATCAACAGTATTTTACCTTAGCTTTTGTCCCAGTAATCCCAAAACAAAAGTTTTCATTCGGAGTAAAACAAAGTTGAAACAAAAAAAAAATCATACTCCTGGTATTTGAGGAAATTTCATCTGTTCTATGTGTAGGAATTCAGAGAAGCAATATCCTGATTTGACAAATACTGTGATTTTTCAAGACATGCTCATGTATATGCTGTTCCCAAAATACACCTTGCCTTAAAAAAACCATACATCCCTATTGACAATAGGACATCACCATTACATAGCTCCATTTCATCACAAAATGGTGACAGGACATAGAATCATATAGTAGAATGGTTTGGGTTGGAAGGGACCTCTAGTTCCAACCCCCCTGCCATGGGCAGGGACACCCTCCACTGGACCAGGTTGCTCAAAGCCCCATCCAACCTGGCCTTGAACACTTCCAGGGATGGGGCATCCACAGCTTCTCTGGGCAACCTGTCCCAGTGCCTCACCACCCTGTAAATCTATCCTCTTTCAGTTTAAAACTGTTATCCCTTGTCCTGTTGCAACAGGCCCTTATAAACAGTCCCTCTCCAGATTTCTTGTAGGTCCCCTCAGGTACTGGAAGGCCGCAACAAGGTCTCCCCAGAGCCTTCTCTTCTCCAGGCTGAACAATCCCAGCTGTCTCAGCCTGTCCTCATAGGAGAGGTGCCCCAACCCTCTGATCATATTTGTGGCCCTCCTCTGGACTCGCCCCAGCAGGTCCATGTCTTTGTTGTACTGGGGCCCCCAGAGCTGGACGCAGTACTCCAGGTGGGGTCCCACAAGAGTGGAGTAGAGGGGGAGAGTCACCTCCCTTGACCTGCTGGTCACGCTTCTTTTGATGCAGCCCAAGATCATCAGATACTGAAGAGAGATATCCTTTAAATTTGACTATTATTGGCAGTCCTATGGACAGAGTTGGCTCAAGGACAATGAGGACAGGCAAAATTAAGGATGCCAGAGTCACTGGTACCCCCTGGGACGCAAGAGTCATAGACCTTTGCTAATGTCTGTGTTGCGCTCCCACCCATGATCAGCATTTCTTTTGGGGGTCAGACCTCAGGCTACACTGCTCCATGGAGGCTATCTGCCCCTTAGAGTGCTCCATGTCTCCCAGGTTTTCTGTATTCCTGGCATGTGAAAATTTGACTTTATTTTGTTTAGTGGCATAACCTCCAGAGGTAGAATGGAGAGGCACCTCCCCTCCAACATCACCCCTGGGCTTGGTGGTAGACCCCCTCCTGGGGACAGGAGATGCTGACTTGCATCATCTAAAGAGAAGGGGGACTTGAAGCAGAGCTTCCCGCATCCATCCTAGTTAAGCTCTTCAGCCATTACACCACCACATATGGGAGGTGAGTGAAAGTGTCAGGGAAAAAACTCCTCTGTAGATATATTTCAGATGAAAGTAGTGCTTTCACTGTGTTTCAAAAAGAGCTGGATCCTCCTGAGATGCTTTAGGCATCCTCAGAGATGCCTCTTAGACTGAGTCTCTCAGAGGACTCTTTCCTAAAGAAACACCTGGTACTTGGAACATGGTTAGCCTTGAGTCTGAGCTAGATGCCAAAAGCTGAAAACTGTCAAAACTTAAAATAATTCTGCACATTTAGAGAAACACAGCTATTAACTTGATACAACACACAGGAAATCCCTGATGTGACCCACATAATTTTTAAAGTCATAATTTTTTGTTGTTACTCATGTAACTGGTATCATCATACAATGCAAGGCATGAACTATGAAATTAATTTTATTTTCTCTCTACATAAAGCTTGTTCATTGTTGTTTGTGCTCTAGTCAGCTTGGACACTAAAATTTGGTTAGATAATTTCTCATTCAAGCTTTCATGCACCATACCAGCATGTCTGAAATTCAAACATTATCAGCATGTATAAAAGCACACACACAAAAAATCCCAACCCAAAACTGAGACGAGTTCAAATTAAATAAACATGTAGAAGGCTGGCACTGTCTGCTGGAATCAACTTCATTATTATTAAGTTCACAACTGCTGCTTCAGTTAGCTCCTTCTCTCAGGATTTTGACTAAAGGTGCTTTACAAATTAGAGGTCAGATTTGTACTTTATCATTTTCTCATTTTTCCTTTAATCTCCTTTCTTCTGTTTAATTAATTCCATGCTGATTCTTTCTGAAACTGAAAATAGTTTCCTAGCTTGCCGTACTCACCTCTCCCATCTCCCAGGCAAGGCTTCCCCAGCAGAAGATGCCACCCAAGGCAGAGGGGAGCATCCTTCGTGTGACGCACCCTGCACGCCGGAACAGCCCCCGGAGATGCCACTGCCCCCCAGTGCAGAGACCCCCCAGGACACCTTGCTGCCTGCCGCAACACCGGCCACCACCAGCAATCAATCCTGTGTTTGACAAGCACCACGTTTCCGGAGCTCTAACTCTCTGCAAATTGAAGAACAAATATGATCAGCTTTTAAAACATAGCAAAACACAGTTTGCCATCAATTTTCTTGGTCACAGAGCCCCGTTACACTCCCGGGAGATCATACCTGCTTCGGTGTGTGTGCTGGGTAAATTCACGCAGCAGTCTAAGAGCGTGATTACAGCTCGGGAAAACATAGACAGTTTAACAAACACGTACAGTTCTAAGCTAGCTGGCTTAGCGACTATGCCAGATATCTTACTGATATCAATTACTAAATAAATCCCTTTAAATAAAAGGAAAGATTTTCTTTTCCGGTCAGGCTTACAGGGATGACATACAGATGGATGACATTAAGAGCCAGGTATCCAGAGAGCTGTGCCCAATAACTGGCTTAGGAGTGCTGGCTAATTAGGCAGTTAAGGTGTGCAGAGAAAATAAGACACACAAGTGAAAAATCTCTGGAAATCCCAAATCCTGTGCTGTCTGCAACTAAGCTGTGGCAAAAGGATTCCGTTCATTATTAAAGAGGGTATTGATGATTTTATAATTAAAGCAATGTCACATTGCCGCCGTCTACTCTATTTTTCCTTTAAAAGCTTCAGCAGACAAAGAAGTAGCCTGACTTCTTTCTGAGGCAATGAGAGCAATGGGTACCTCGTAATAAATTGGTTTCTTTGCTTTTATGTCTAAATACAGGTCCTCAACGGTGTGGAGGTCGGGTGCTTATTTTCTCTTCATAGTCTCTGCTGCCGCTGCCAGGGCAGTGACATTCATGGTGGGAAGCTCAGTAGTGTCCCCATGGAGCTACAGGGTTGAGTAAAGACACAGAGGAAACATCCATATACAGTGAGATGCGTTTAATGTACTCATCTGTTTATGATGCGATGAAGACACATCTTTGGAAAGAGTTGCGGTCCTTTCTAAGTGGATAGCCTAGCAGTTTTCTTGGGGACTCTGTGCCCCACGTACCTGTGTTACGTGAGCTGCTTCAAAGTGGCCCGTGGCCTCAGCAGAGCACCTGGGTGATATTCCTCTTGCCAGGGATTGTAGCTGTTCCTGCTGCTCCACCTCAGGAACCGACGGTGAGGTACCAGGTCTGGAGCAGCTGTATAGATCCTGTTGTCTGGGTACGGCTTGTGTCTTGGCTCACAGGGAGCAAACAACTCAGGAGGATAATGGAAATTCCCCTTCGAAACCAGCTTCACTGTTTTTTTACATATAACAGAGGAACACTGAAACATTTTACCACATCAGCTGACCAGAAGCAAAGAGCAGAGATAAAGATGTGTCCGTCTGTGCAGTTAGGAGAATAAAAGAGAATATCAAAAAGGATGTGGGAACTCAGGGAAGCCTGAAATGCTTTAAGACTTTGGAAGAAGTCCCTCACTTTTACCTTCTGTATAAGATCTGGATCAAGCTACTCCATTTAAACTAGCCTTGGCAAACCTAATTTAAGTGAGGGATCATATCAAGAAGAAGACCAGCTAAAGAAAGCAGCACTAGTTTTGGGCTTGGGCTTTTTTAATGAATAGGAGGTGGGTTAGAAGAAATATATGAATTACCCCTTGAGCCAACAATGTAGTTTTTACATATTTAGATGTGTGAGCAAATATACAAAACCAGCAACGTTTTACAGTTTTCCAAATAAGAGAAGAGCATTTGTTTTTCTAAGTCAGCCCTGTGTATTATGAAGAGGGTGCACTTGCCTTCTTTCCCGAAAGCAGCAAGAATTAAAGAAGAAACCGTTTTCTCCGGTTCCTGACGTTGTTCAGCTCCTGCATGGATGAAAAGCTGATTCATTCAGCTTCTTCCTGGCTGTTATCGCAGTGTTTCTTCAGGTGCTTCTTTAGTCCATGTCCCAGAACCGGACCTACTGATTATTTCCTGCTTCACGCTCTTTCTCTTCCAACACGACCCTCCCCAAGAAGCACATCAGCCAAGCCCTCCCACCCACACAGGCAGGTGATGCTGCGCTGACGGGGTCCTGCACTTCAGGTGAGAGCTGCATCAAAGATTTCAAAGATGGAGGAAGGAGTTAATGAGCGGCCAACAGTAACAAGTGAAGTTAAAGCTCTATTAAAGAAAGAGAGGATTTTATGCTGTACGTGCCGGTTATACAGAGAGAGAGACAGACACCATGGCAACAAGCTTGTCAGGCAGTAGCAGGGCACTACTTTAAGATTAACTACCGCTGGGGACATCATTAGTGGTGGAGAAACTTCAAAAGCTTTGGAATATGGGTTCCTTTTGCACCCAGAATCTCGCTTGCTTCTATGGACTTTATTTGAATCTCCAGTCTATAAACTTAGGCTGGGATAACAACAACAGCATGCTGAGATTTTGGATGCATCCTGAATAAGATGGAAAGGAAAAAAGTGCTCACGGTATCTCAGCGCTTCCAGGGCTGCCAGGTTGTCTGAACTGTATGGAAATGAAGAACTAAAACATACCTTTGAGTCAGGTTCAGTGGGATTGTCTGAGGTAAAGAACGAAAAGGAGTTTGAAAAGGACTGCTCTTTCTGTGCTTAGTCGTAAGCCACAGATCTGATCATTAGCCTGCAGTGATGCAAAAGGAGAGATCCCTCTGTAAATCTCCCATTCTGGGAGGATGAGCAGGTGACAGATAATTGCATGAACTGGGTTGATTCTTTTTATCCTCCTAGCTCATAGGCAGAATCTCAAATCTCCGTGATTGTCTTGCACCTCATGCAGACGCATACTCTGGTGCAAAGCCGATGTCGGATGCTGATGTGGTAGGATTTATAACCACAGGAAGTTCCTCTATAGGTAACCACAAGACAGTTAGTGCACAAGGAGTTTGGAACTCTGAACATGGTCTAATGTGAATCACATTTTACAGAAACAACGTTCAGAGTTCAAGTTTTCCGTTCACGAGGCTGCAGTGCAAATGAAAACATTTCTATGGGAAAGTGGAGAAAGGAAAGATCTGACAAACCCTTGCACAATTTCCATGGGGGTCTCTTTTGCTCTGCCTTATTTATAAAGTGCTGAGAATGCCATGCAGCATGGTTTTCATAGTGACAGGCAACGTATCACAAATTCATGAACCTTTGTGACTTGTCTGCATCATAATTACGCGTAACTGAGCCTCTCAAATCTAACAGGAGCTAGCAGTGCTTCACAGCTCTGAAAATGAAGCATGGCCAACGCGCAAAGGTATAAGAGTGCAAGGAGTCCAGATGCCCAAGCCCTGGCTCAGTCTACCATGCCCCATTGCTTCCACAGGAGCTGCTGACATTTGCTCAGTTTGCAGCACAAGGAAGAAAAATAAGGTGGACATTAATCATCTTTTTGCAGATGCGTCAAGTAAAAAGGAGAAGTGCATTCAATCCCGTGAAAAGGCTTATTTTTGAGTGGTTGTTCTCTGATAGCCAAGTGCTGTGCTCAAAGAACAAATGAAAGAGGACGTGGCTCCTCTGGAGCTGCCTGCTTCCCAAAGATAAAAGAAGATGGAGTGCAGCACTCTGCCCATCCTGTACAGGAGGGTGAGAGTCATTGAGATAACTGTGAGAATTACTGTGGTGGGGGCATCTTGCTTGATGTAAAGGGAGAAGAACTGAGAGCATGCAATGGATTTCCGCGTATATTTGAGTTTTTCCAGCCCTGTTGAGAGAGGCCTCTCTGTGATCATAATTGGAATGAACTCATGAATAGCACATGTGAGCAGAAAGCAAATCCGAAGCTGCAAGCAGTTAGCTAACCCTGCTGCATGGTTAGTAAGGAGACGTGTTGCATACTCAAGATATAGGGCAGGGAAGGACACGTTCATTTTACTGAACAGGCAGAGCATTCACGAGAAAATTCTCAAGGTTTTGGAGACCTCAGCTTGCCTCAGGTAGCTCTGTCTTCCAGGCAGGTGGAGATACGTAGATATTTATTGTTGGTCAGCAGGCAAATATCTGCTATGAGAAACTGGTGGCAACTCATGACAGCTGCATGCATGGCATGACCAGTGATAGGTGCACAGGGACAGCAGGGGAAAGCCTACGGTTGCCCCACTAGCTGTTTTTATCTTGCAATCTGAACTAAAAAGTACTTATTTCTCTTTTACTGGGAGAGGTTCTCTAAATCAGAGCAGTGAACACCATTTATTAGAAAGGCAGAGCCACGCACTGAAACGGGTCATACATCCCTTTTAGTCAGACAGCCTTAGCCGGCACCAACAAGAATTGCTGGGAGATGTCAAGTGGAGGCTTGGGGGCTGTCAGGAGGCATTTTGTGTTTGGAGATGGGAAGCAAACAACAGGTTTCTTCTTGCTTAAATAGCGAGCTTAGGAACAAGCAGGCATGGAGAAAGACTCCTCTCAAACACAGCACTGAAGAGAGGGGGAGACAGACCCTTGGCCCCACATCTGCCTTGGGGACACTGGTCTCTGCCTGCACTCCCTCTGCTCCAGGGAGAAGCATCAAAGACATGTCATCTCATCAGATCATTACTGCGAGTTACAGAAACATTTCCCGATTGCTAAAAAAAAATTACCTTGCCTGCATTGCTGTACTATTACTCTTGATAATACTGTGAAATTAAATGCAGGGAGATATTTTTTAAAGGACAAAGGTTTTACAACATCTTAGGAAAGCATAGCACTGTTAGCCAGTGACTATTAGCTTCGGTTTCTTCTTTAAATCATGATCCACATCAGCACACTGCATGCGTCATCAAGCTCCTGGACCCCCTACACACACATTTTATGTCCCTCCCCTCGCACTCGCCTTCATGAGCTTCCGGGCTCCAACCACTCATCTCCTAAAACTCCAAACCCCACTTTTGGGCACTGAAGTACGCATATGGACAAGCATTCACAGGAGAAAATCTCAGCTGAAATAACTGCAGCAACTTGCCTACGGCCTTCCATCCTCCCTCCTCTTCCTAGATGACTGAGCCAAAACTCATGGAGGAGTGCCATCATGTTTGCCTAATTCCCTGCCTAATTCCCTGCCAAGCTCAGGCTTGGGGCTGCGTCCATGCCCGATTCCCTTGTGCTCTCAGCAGCTCACCGTTTGCCTCCGAGATCCTCACCCCCAGCTTCTGTGGGCGCTTGGCACAGCCAGAGTGGACAATTGGCTGGAAAGGGAGGTAGCCAGAGCAGAGGCACAAATTTTGCCTGTGCTCGGACCATGGGTTTCTCTCTGTGAAACATACGCTGGACGTTGCAGGCAATGGAGACCCCTTCCAAGATTTTGAACACTGCTGAACTTTGATGCACAGTCAGGAGTCAAACCAAAGCCACCCATCTGTGGCAAGTCAAAATTTGTGACATTTCAGAATGACACACAGAAATACTCTTCGGACAGCGAAAGTAAAGGAGGTTGGATTTGGGTTTGTTTATTTGGTTTTTATATTTTTTTGTTCAAGAGTGTGTTTATTTTACAACTGACAGGAGATCACTTCATTTTTTAGTGGGTTTAAAATAACTTGCCAGTAATAAAAACAAGTTTCTCTCTCTGCTTTCCATAACAAGGAGAAGCTGAACAAGTGATTCAGTGTTCAGAAGAGTCTCAGAGGTCTCTGCTGAATTCATCGACCGTGGTTCAAACCAGCGTGCAGCACAGCCACTGAGGGAGAAACAGAACAAAGAGTCAGACCATCTGGAAGGTCCACAGGATGCCACCGGGGCACTCTACCACAGCTCTGGGAGAACAAGCTGGGAAAGGCTGGAGCTGTCTTTTAATCTGTTGTACGTGTAGGATCCATCTGCTCTGGAACTTCAGGGAAGTTTATTGCCAGGATCAGCCACAGACATTGCAAGTCAGGTCTCTTCCAAGAGCAGATCAGTTCTCCAGGGCAAGCTATGTGACCTTTGAAAAATTCTAGGGTCGGAGTACGCAATGTACAATTTCAGCGAGATTTAGCTGACTGTGACTGAGGGTCACAGGGCTTCCTAGCCATCCTCCTCCCTTTGAGCCAGTCTTCAGCTGAGAGGACTAATTGGATGGACCTCTTGGGGCCCCTTCCAGCTGTTTCCTGAGATATATTTGTATTCTGCAAAGGGAGGACTCAAGCTGATTGCTTTTATTACAGCTTCAACAGGAGAAATTTGCATTAAAAACAATGTAGGGGAAAAAAACCCTGGCATCTTAAAAGGTCTCTTCTAATTCTGGCAGGTTGATCAGTACATTCTCTGCCAGACAAGAAAAGTTCCCCGCTGTGTGTTTTCTAATGAATTGACCACTGCCCTCTAAAATCAGACAGTGAAACACAGTGTAAGCATCTTCTCAAGCAACCTTAAGGGTTTTGAACATAGCTTTACTTTTTTGCTAATTCATATAGGCTTTCTGAGCTGAAGAACCTTTTCACATAAACAAACTTTCTCTTTGAATCACTATTGAGTTTAACACGTGTAATAGTGATTTTAAATAAATGTATTTTAGTGCGGTCCATTGCTGTAGCTTAACCAGATGGTATTTCAACCTGACCAGCCTCACCTCAGCCAAAGACAGCTGGATGACTCCACTCTTGTCTTTGTCCAGGAGATGGAACACTTCTGAAAAGTAGAAGAGGGGAAAAAAATAATATATATATATATACATAAACCTCAGAGTTTGGCTTGTAGAGAATCACTGTCTGACAAAAGGTAGACGTCTGGCTTTTTGCCATGATCTACTGGAAATCTAGACTGGTTCTGTAAGAGAATGTTACAGCTGTTCTTCTTTCCTCTTACAAGTAATTTCTAAGCTACTTCATGGGGTGGAATAGTCAGATCTACAGCAGCAAACTGAGAGTTGGCAGCAGGACAACTATAAAATCTGATGCAGTAGCATCTGGTATGGTCTGGGGACAAACCTGTAAATCAGGTCTGAGTAAGGACTGTAAATGATAAATGGTACCATTTATAGGAGCTGGGACAACTTGGGGGCCAGAGCACTGACCATAAAGTGCAGATGACTGTAAAGCAGAAGAGCGTGGTAGGTTATGAAAACGTGTCCCCCGCTCTCCAGGGTCATTCAGACAGAAAGGCTTTTGCTATTTCTCTGCTACTTTCTCCAACAAACACAATTTTGCTGGCACCTTCACATTTCCATGCAATTTGCTACATTCACAGTTAAAAGACACCAAATACTTAACAAACCCCCAAAGTTTTCAGGAATTCCCCTTGGCCGTCGAATGGAGGCACTTACTGAACAGGGTCTCCAAGCGGATCATGCAGGCCACAAAGCCATCGAAATCAATGGTCAGCTTGCTGCAGGCATAGCGGATGACAATGCTGTGCTGCACCTGGTCATTGAGCACGAAACCTGAAGGCACAGGAAGCACACGAATCACTGACACAGCAGGTTAACATGCTGCCTTTGATGTGACTTACCCACGGACTGCTGCAGCTGCAGGCAGACCTGGATGAAGGATCGAGGACTATTCCTCTCAGAAGCTCTGTTGGACTCCATCACCCACCTCTGCTGTGGGTCCTTTCCAAAGCCCATTGTGCTGGGTGAAGAGAGGCACAAAGTTCTCCCACAGCATTTTGTCAGACTGCATATTTCACATTGTTTCACTGCGTAACCAGTCCTATCTTCCTCAGATAAACCCCTAATTAGTAAGTCTCGGTGCTGCAGCTGAATAGCAGTGATTGCAGGAGAGCCAATTGCTCACATAACTCATTGGGCTCTATTCAGGCCCATATTAGTGCTATTTCTGTCTCTGGATCATTCACATAGACTCCACCGAACACGAGACAGATCAAAAAGACAGTGGTCCTCTCGATGCCCCTGAGCTGGCAAGCACTGCCGAAAGTGAATAGCATTTCTGCATCAGAGAGTATATCGTTGGGGCACGCCTTGATCATGCTTGCACCTTGTCTCGTGTAGAGAAAGGTGGTGGGAGGAAACGAAGGAAAAAGAGTATTTGGGCATAGCTCTGGAAGAGAACAATTATATTAGGAAATAATGAGGCCAAAAATAGAGCAAGTAATAATCAGATGGATAAGCAATGGACAAAAATATCAGTGGTTTATAATGCAGAACAGAGGATGGGTTTTGATGTATGTAACAGCAAAAGGATGTAGCGGTATGTGACCATCAGGAAGGGAGAATGGCACTGGCAATGCTGTGATCTAGGAGAGGGGAGGGAAGCAAAGCCATTAAAAGGCTCCATTGTTCTCCTCATGTTTGGTGGGGGAACAGCAGTGATCTGACCGCGTCCCCGAGCAGCGCACTCACCCGCCTCTCTGAGGGCATTTCGCATCTCATGGGAGTCGATGGTACCGGAGTAGTCACTGTCCACTTTCTTATAGATCGCCTGCGGCAGAGGGGAACGAGGGAATGCGGAAACGGCTTTTCAACCTGTGCCCATGCGGCAGTGCGATGGTGCGAGCACAGCCAGGCTTTGGCTTTCGTAGCTGGGTAACAGCAGTCGTGAAGACGTGGTAACAGGAGGCTCACCAGGGGCTAGCAGCAGGAGTGAAATAACCAGGGCTCCTCTAGGGTTTGACCTTGGTTTGCTGGTCCCCTCTGCAGCCCGTGCCCTGCCATCCTCCCTGCTCCTGGAGCCGGGCTGAAGACGGGACCTTCCTGCCTACCTCTGCTGCGTGCACACCCTCACTCGGCTGCGCGGACACAGGTTTCTGATGGCTGGGAGGGGGGCTGCCCCTACCAGCCCAAGCTCCTGCTCTTTGAAATGTTAATGAGCAAGGGAAATGCTTCAAGTAGCTACTGGCAAGCAAGGCAGACTGGGAAACACGTTCCCATGGGCTGGCAGCCTGCCTGCCTTCCCGTTGCATGGTGGCAGACAGGCCATTGAGGAAAATATCCTATCATTTGGCAAACATTGCAACAGTCAAAGTCCATTTTGCTTAATATTTTAGACATGATGGCAGATGCTTCCTACTGCCAGCACGTTTATTATCCAGAATTAGAAGCCGCCCAGACCTACAGCTCAGACTGGAGCTGGCTCTCAGGGTTTGCTCTGCCGACACCAGCCCCAGGACAGAGCCAGTGCCTCCAGCTGAGGAGAGCTGAACACCTCCTCGTGAACCTCCAGGACAGATGCCCCGTGTTGACCAGCATCAAGCAGCAGGCTTGCCCGAAAGGGATGTTGTCAAACAAAGCAGGTCCAGTTTTGACCCTCCTTTAGACTACTCGAATCTGGGTGAACTTCTTGGGATATTAAATCCTCTGTCAGAAAAATAATTCAGCACACTTGTGCAAGGTTTAAAAAATACAAAGCTAGGTTTTTGTAAGTCCTAAAAATATATGTTTCTTGTGTTTTCTGGTGCTCAGCTGGCAATGTAACATATTGCAACAGCAGAGATATGTTCATATGAGCTTTAATACAGCAGGCAGGGGGGAGAGCTGTCTGCCAACAATGAAAGAGAGTTAATCTGGCCTTCCATAAGGTATTGCACATTATGGAGACTGGTGGGGCCAAGATGAAAGAGGATCTGCTTGTGCCCTTTTAAATCAGAGGTGTTTCTGAGCTCTGGAACAAACTCCAGCCCTGAGAAGGAAGGTTTCCAAGCATATCTATCTGTGGTAGCTTAACCCTATCTCAGTTCTGGATCTGTACTTCAGAGCTGAGAGGGAAGGGGAGACAATCAGAAATACTATATTACCAAATACTTTTGAATCTTCATCCAAAGTGTCTTGAATTCCACAAGTCCCAAGGTGCCGGTCCCATTGGTCTGGGCATGTTAAGGCATGGTTCAAAAATCAGGATTCCTTTATCCTTAGCAAAACTAGAGAGCAATCAGTTCTGATAAAAACAAATCACCTATCACGGCGTAATCTTAATACCATATTAATTCTCATTTGTAATGCATCTCCATCGCACGCATACACGCCTACAGGTTTACATTTCTTAGCTAAAGGCATGCCAAGAATTTCTAGGCTATCTGCACTCTCAGGAAATGATGTATGGGATTGCTAAATATATAAGCATGATTAGAGCCACTCGTGTTTTGTACAGTAGATTAGAGTCCTTACGGAAGCAAAGGACTGGCCTCGCAAGCGTTAGAAACCAGAGACAGGAATTAAAGTGGAGAAGGAATCAATGGTAGGCTACACAGTCTTCCCCTGTGTCCTTCAGGGCCTTGAACATCCCTTCCCATAGCAAATTATGCAGAAACAGGGAGTTGGCCCCCATGATGCTGTACTTATTGAGTCACCCTGTTTGGTTTGGGAGGCTGTGGGGTGTAGGGCAAAGGCATCACTCCTCCTAACGGCCGGCGATGCACGAGATCCGCAGCTAATCACTTCTGACCTCAACACGACCACCTCATGAGACCAACATCAGTGCAACCCTGACAGCACGGCTATTGACCGTCCCAGTGCACTTGGCTACCTTCCCAGCACGTCAACACTGGGGAGATGTGCTGACCTCTCCTTTTCCCTTGGCTACTCAAAGCTCCTTAGCTCCTACGTGTCCTACAAGCTACGCAGAAGGGGGGGGGGAGGCACAGCACGTACTCCCAGCCTTCCCCCTCTGAACAGGCTCTCCAGCCTGCCTCTGCTGCTTCCCTCTCTGTGCTCTGTAAGCAGGGCCTGGCTTAGAGATGGAAGTTGAGAGCGTGTTTAAAACCCACCTCCTGAGAAGCACGCTGCGTATGCATCTGAAACTGCACAGGTGCATCCAGGCAGAAGGTCCCTGCTTCTCCTCCCTGCTATTTTTAGGGAAAAGTTTAAGCACTGAGAGGTGCAGAGCAGGTGAGAGAAGCAGCTGATGATTAAATGGTTCAGGTTTCTGCCACCTGAGCTGATAGACGTGCTCGGCTGAATTTTATGCCTCCAGCCATGTGCCTGGACAATGGAAGTGTAAACTTAGCCCACCTTGTCAGGAAGTTTTGCGCAGAAGATCCAGAAACTTTAAAGATGATGCAATGACATGCAAAGGATACATCTAAAAGGCTGATCATCTCCCTGCAAGTGGTAATGTTGAATCCATCACTTTTAATATCCTTTCCTGTACAAAAAGGAAGTAAAAATCCAAGTCAGAAATACTTTAGACAAATATTTTTCTGCAGGCAGCCTTGGAGATGTAAGCCACCTTAAAATCCTGTTAGCAAACTAAACGCTCTGCCATTTTTTCCATTATTTCTCTTCAGCTGATTAACATTTTTTTTTTTTTAATTACTTTTTTTTTTTTGGCACAGGGACTGGGGATGTTATTGGTTTTAGGGATGGTAAGCCTCTATCTGCCCACAGAAGTTATGCAGCGGCATAATAATAACTTCCCTTGGTGACCCTCCCAAGAAGGTACGGGGAACATAGTGCCTCTGTGGACGTTGGACGGCAGCGCTTGGAAGGGGAGCACCAGCTGGTATTTTTCCTCCCATATTAGAGATTCAGCAAGACAGCAGAAACTCAGCTTGAGGGCAAACACAAACTCAGTTTTTCATCACCCTTAGCTGACGGAGCTGGGTTTTGTTAGCACAGATCCCGTCTGTTTGCTGATGGACCCAGGCACGGACGTTCGCTCTGACCAAAGAGCAACTTCATGTCTCGCCATTTCAGCACGTGCCTCTCAGCTCCATTTGATGGGAACTACGTAACGTTACTTACTCTTTGCCAAAACCCGGTTTAAGATAGTTTGAAGTTCACCTGCAGTCACTTCACAGTCCTGGATAGAAAACATACTTCAGGTGCTAACACACAAATTATTTGAAACAAGCTATATTCATTTGCTGACAGACATCTGGAGACTATTTTCCTTCCATATCTAAGGCATGTAAACTTTTTTTTCCTCTAATCGTTTACATTTACCATCAGGCATGACATGGAGGAGATCCTCAGAAACCATGAATATTTCCTAGCCTTTCAAAAGGGAAATAAGTGACTGGTTGGGTGCCATGGTGACATGATGCATTAAATGTTAACTTTTTAATAGGTTTGACCGAATTGGGTGACTGCCTTCCTTCTCAGCTATAGAGGTTCAGGAAAGCATGCGAGATTTTCCAGCCTTATGAGAACTACAACCAAACAATACTAAAATTGCCCTCTCAAAACTCAAACAGGTCTTTCTAACCAAGAAGATGTTTTCCCTCTCCGATGCCAGTGGCCACCTGTTCATTAAGAGGAAATCTGACATGACAGCCCCAGGCTAGCGCAGCAGGGCTTTGTAGATGCTGAGGTTTGTCAAATACAATAAATAGAAAGTTCAGCCAACAGTTTTCCAATTCCTGAGGCTTCAAAACAAAAAGGAAGGAATTGGCCAACTAGGCAATTGTCAGAATTATACCCTAACTCCATAGGTAATTTATTTCACCGTGGGATAATATTTTCGCAGTCCTCACTCCCATCACCCCTATTTTCAAAGTTATTCCATGCCCTGCGTTACGGAGGGAAAAAATCACATTTTGCACCAATAACAGGAACAATGTAGTAAAACCATTCTATTGTAAAATGAATTGAACTGAAGCTGTGAGTTAATAAAAGAGGAGAACCGCTCGGGTTTTTTTTGAAAACCAGACAGTAAAAGGAACTGGCAAGTCAAATATTTGCATAATCATAGCAGAGAGGTCCTAGTCTTTTTCTTTCACTTTAATCCACTTACCTCTCCAGAGAGCTTTTGAAACAGAGTCTTGAACTCATCATCTATATCTTTGTTATCGACACGAGGCTAGAGGAAAGAGATGACCGAGAGTGTGGTTTACAAGGCAGTTCTGGAAGGCGAGCTGGGGATACCACAAAGCAGCCTTACCGGGCTCTATTTGCAGCAGCAGAAAATGGGCGCTTGCTCTGCAGCAATGGCAAAACAGAGGCACTACGGAAATCACAAGCAGTCAGGGGCTGGCTTCACTTGGGAGTAAATACTTTCTGATTAAAAAGTTTTCTTCTGTTGCCAAGATAGTTTTATGAAACAGCTGCAGTGAAAATGTCACTGCATTTGGCCGTAGCAATTCAGCAGTTCCTTGGAAGTCTGCTTTTGCAATTTCTCTCGGGCTTCAGGCGTACTGTTTGTTTATATGGAAAGGATCATTCTCCCCACTTTCTCCTACCTGTACCAGATGAAAGAACAATTTAATGTGTCCCAGTCTATAAGGGTGCAGTTTCTGTGCTGCTACATGGGCCCAGGTACATGACAATGCACATGAAACTAAGCCATGGACATAGGTAAAGAATCCCCATAACCAAAAAATATTTTTCCTGAGCAGAAACGTACTGTCACCTCAGCTCAGGGGAGAAATAAAAATCACACTCCTGTTTTGCCCCCACATTATGAAGGAAAAGTCTGCTAGGGGGAAAAAAAACCAAGAAACGTCATCTGCCCAGTTAAGACATTTACCTCATATGGTTTTGCAGCCACCACATCACCAATAATTCTAAGGAAAAAAAGAGGGGGAAAAAAAGAAAAAAAAAACAACAATTGGAAATTACAGGTCTACTGTTTGCCTTAAAATAATTAGCAAAGCAAGCTGTTTTAACACAAGCTGTTACCAAATGCACAGAACAAGTGCCCTGGTTCCCTGCTTCCCACCTCTGTCTGTCCTACCTCTTTGAAGGTATTTATTTTCCCTGGGAAATCCAGCCTTGTTGTTCTTGTCTTGTATCCAGACTCCTGTTTTTTTCACTCAAAGGCTGCTATTGATACAACCCTTTTAAAAACCATGTCCCCATCATCATAATCCCAAATCCTGCACCCTTTACTTGTGGGAGCTTCTACTTCACGGACCTGAGGGATCTAGTTACCACTTCAGTGCTTGCTGGAGGACGTCTGAAGAGCCATGACTGTCTACCATGGATGCGCGTTTGTCATGTACGGTAGACTACATAAGAAAACAGGTCCTAGAAATGGGCCTATTTTGCTGATTGATTGCTGGCCAAGGGAAAAATAAAGCGTGGCGTCTGGGTGCAACACCTGACTTTTTCCTTTATGTGCCTCACCAGCAGAAGAGGAGGCTTTACACAGAAGATACGCACTGCGTTTTAGTCTGTTTCTCAGAAAAAACTCGCAGGTAGAACTCTCCGTTTTTGTAAGGCTCAAAAGTGGACGGCACAATGAGGTACTCTCCTCGGGGCAACTTCATGCGGCTGGAGACTTCACGCAGGTTGACATAAGGATCAGACCGGGCTGCCGGTTGGTTCCTTGCGAAGAAAGCACGGTTCGCATGAATATCTGTGTTATTTTCCAGCTGTGGGAAATGTGGTTTTGTTAGAAACCATTTGACAATTTGCCAGTAAGCCAGCCACCCTATTTCAATTTCACTGTTTTAAAGCCGTCTCAAGTTTTTCTTAGCATAAAATAATAAATCCACAAGTGATGGCGTAAAAGATAACCACCAGGGTTCTGTCATGGGAAACAGTGAGGCAGATAATAAGAAGGGGCAAGGATCTTTCTCTATAAAGATTATCTTTTCACATGCCTCTTTACAATCTGTGATATAAAATAAATAAAAATATCATAATTTGCGCTCGTACCTGGTCAAACTAGTACCTGCTGTACTTAAGTTGTCCATGTATGGAGCAGTTTTTGCTTTCACAGGCTGCTTGCGAACAAATTTACATTTCAGAATGCTTTTTAGCAATTTATGGTATGAGATAAATCTCCTAAGCGCATAGGAATTGTAGTTTCTGATTGCTTTAAACAAACAGAAAAGAATAATAAACGGGACAGAGCGGTAGTCACAGGGGTGAGACTTTTGGGGCCCTGTTAGCTGATTTACACATTTTCTGTTAGTAACACTAAGGGTATTCCTCTGGATTATGTAGAAAATAGTACTTTTCCTTAATACCAATATACTCTTAAGCAAGTGAAACAAGACATAGCTCATAAAACAAAACACTGATGTAAGAAGAAACAATAGTGTAAGCATAACATTTCTGCTATAAACCTCCTATTCATGACTTTTGCTCCACAGGGTTGTCTTTCAAAAAGTGTGATTCAATGATCCACAAAAAGTGCTGTGTGGTTGACACAAGGTGGGGAACATTGCATACGGATAAGGTTTCTGGCTGTCTGAGATCAGAGCGTACAAAGATGTTATCAAACGTTTTATAATCATTCAGTTTTTCTGTTGTAAACTGTAGGAAAATATGGGGGGTTTTCCTCTTTTGTTCTGAAGATAAGATTGGATTTGGTATTTATTCAACAGCCTCATCCTTTCTCCTCACTCAATCTTAAGCTAAGTGGGACTGCAAAGATTAAGAAACCAGATCCATATCTTTTTCAATATTAAAGTTAATTTTCCCTTTGCATCCGCAAGGCTGTTAAAAGAATACAGTTAATTGCTACACGACCACACATTCATTTACTGAGAGAGCAGAAAAGGGCTGAAAAGCCAATGAAAAATTGGCAGTGCAGGCTGCTGGACCTCAGTAATGAGTATAGGCTATTCCTACTGCCAGACACCCCTGGGGTCTCTTTCTTCAGGAATGAAAAGTCTGTTTACCTCAGTATCGGCATCTGGGAGGATTAGGGAAGGTTGAGCGGGGTTTGTTCATTACCAGGAGCCCCAGCTCAGAACTATAAAAGGAAAGGATCCATAGAGTCTGGCATTTCTTCGAAACGACATTAGCTACATTTTCTCGATTTTAGAGTGCAGAGACCCTGTTCTGGCTTCGCTTGTACTAAATAGACAAATTCTGACCTCTGTTATACAAACTTCATGGAAGGCAAATTTCAACAAGTATAAATGAAGTCAAGACTGGGACTCAGAGGTCTGTAATAAAGCCTTGTGCCCCAGTTCCTTGGACATGATTATTCAGAACTTGAGATATTTGTCCAGTGATCCAAGAACAAAGCTCCCCAGAAGAGCTATCATTAGTAAGGAAGAAGTCTTCCTGGTAGCTAAGTTCTCCAGTGCAACAGGAGGTGCCCATCTGGAGGTTAGAAGTCTTCAGCAGAGATTACATACCTCTTGAGGAATCTGAAAGGAAGAGAAAGAGCTGATGTTAAAGAGGTGCAACATACCTGCTTCTATCATTAAAAAATAAAATAAAATAAAATAAAATAAAATAAAATAAAATAAAATAAAATAAAATAAAATAAAATAAAATAAAGCCTCCTTCAGACACTTTTTTTTCATTTTCATTTACAATCGTATGTTGTAGTATCCATTATACATGAAGTTCTAGCTCGTGCTAGAGCTGTTCCAAAGGAAAAACAGGATCTTCGTCCAGAGGAATCTATACAACATTTAAATTGCTTTTCTCCTTATAGGGTGTTGTGAATGATATTATTGGTTGGAAATATTTGGGTACACCCTGAAATGTTCAGTCAGAAAAGTCAACAGGTTAGCCTCACTTTGCTAACCAAAAACAGACTGAGAATTTATTACAGCAGACCTAAAATCTACTGATCTACTGTTACTGGAATATGATGAAAATATGAGGCTACCGTCACCAGCAATCAGCCTGAGGATGATGAGATTGTTGTAAGACAATTATAACAAGTAACAACTTTCACGATTTGGCTCTTTCTAAATTAACTTAATTGCTGTGTTAATTTGTTCCTCTAAATAGAAGGTAGCTTTTCCAAAACCAATTAGTTATCTTGAGAGCACAGATTCCAGTGAGAGCCAAAGAAATTGTCCTCCCAAGTCCCAGAAGAGCTTTTGAAAATATCACCCATACAATGATTCTGGGGCCTGAGATGGCCTCAGGTCTTGTTCCTTATTCCTCTAGCATACAGAAGGCCAGGAGCTCAGTGATGGGCACACTTGCAGATGTTGTCAGTATGCAGTTTGAGCTACATGACTTACAAAAGCTCTGTGGGGCAGGTAGGCTTGCGCACACACTTTTTCACCTTCTCAGATCTGCTTTAGGTCAACATCCATGCTGTCCTAACTGGACCTCCTCAGCCACAGCATCAGCTGCAGTGACAAAATCCACACCAGTGCGTGACCCAGGGAACTTGGATCATAGCTGGTTGTCCACCTGAGATGACTTAGCAGCCATTTCTTCCAGAAGAAAGACTTCATCTTTTTAAGTCACCAAGTCTACCCTACCATAGAAAAGATCGTGGAGGAGGCAGAGTGGATGAAATAGATGTAAAGCAGAAGAGCTCTGCTAATGCCTTCAGGTTTGTACTCAGTGGTATGAGCAGACAAACATCCTTAATGTGCAAATTCTAGGATTTGCCCCCAGTAGGCCAGGATGCTTGGCACCACGCAGATGGCAATTCAGAAATGGACTCGTTGAGAACCATTTGTGTATGCAGCCACTTAGGCACTAGGGAAAACCTTTCCTAGTTTTGAACCATCCTGCACAAGATATATTAACAAAAGTCTGCCATTCCCATCTGCTCCCACCTGTGCTGGTTAATGATCCACATCCAGTGGAATCTATATAACATTTAATTGCTTTTCTCTGGATATGATATTGGGAATGATAATACTGGTTGGAAATTTTTATAAGTGCTTCTCTCCCCCCCCCCCCATCACAGAAATTAGAGGTGATACTGTAGATATTTTTTTTCCCACATTATATTTTTAGAGACAGAAGCAACACTGGGAGAGTCAGGGAAAAAAAACCAAAAAAAACCCAAAACCCAAAAACTACTGAACCAGAACAATAGCATGGCAGACAATGAATAAAAAACAATTTTCAAATGCAAGGGAAGAATAATAAAAAAAAATAAAGTGACTACTGAGCACTAAGGATAAGCTGTAATCAGAAACACTTATCTGGAATTGCCAGACACCCTGAGCCTACCCCCATTCAGATTTTGTAAGATAAGGCTCTCAATGAGACTGCTGCTAAATTATTGCCTCTAGTTTTACACTGCTCTCCTGTTAGTGGGACAAAAACTGAGCCTAAATTTATCTGAATCTTCCCATATTATGTGGGTCAGGAAGAAATGAGAGAAGGATTTGAATCATCTTGCAAAATCCCGTTCTTATGGAAGTGTAGTGCTGAATGCCAAGATGTAGCAAAGTGCTAATTTTTTCCAGGGTAACAGAACAGGGAATAAAGCCTTTAATCAGGAATAAACTTTACCTGATAGAGCGAATAACCAATACTAAGCAGAGCTTCTCCCATTTTCTTCTGTCTCCTGCGGTTCTTCTGCATCAAGCCCACCAGTACAGTACAGCATGGCTCATTCAAACTCCCTTCATGGTCATCATCTGGTTCGTCCAACCGGATTTTAAACTGGGGATTGGTCCAGTATGTTGCTAAGAATTCCCAAGGTGAGACAAAAAGGAAGAGATTTTGCTGTGATTGTAACCAAGATATCTGTTATTGAAATTACAGAGAATATCTCTTTGGAAGGACTTTTGCCTGGTGTTTTTCCAGTCCTTTCCATTACATTATATGGTTTTATGTTTTCACAGCTATGCCGAATATGAGTCGGAGCCATGGTGAATCAAAGCACCAAGGTATTTCCTCGGGAGTAATGACCAACAGGGAGGAGCTGATATCATTAATTCCAGGAATTTATCTCCAGGAAACATCCTTGGCTAAGGCTTCTGTTGTTACAAGAGGACCAAATGCCAGACAGCCTCTCCAGAGGTCTAGCCTGAAACTGAATGGGAAACAACACTGCCACTGAACTGTGACACTTTCTTGGCCTGCCCAACCCTTTGAGGATTACTCCAGTCAATAGCAAAAGCCGGGTAAGCAGGAAAAGCAGACAGAGGGGAAAGAAAAAAAAAAATATATATATATAAAACTGAATTAACTGCTTAGTGGGCTGGTAATCCCTGATGAGGAAATAAGTGTGAATTAGATCTTGGTTTAGGCTGCCAAGCTTTTGCTTACTATCTAAACCCTGCAGAAAAGAGCTGCACCTCCAAGTCCTTCCCACCAAAGCCCCTCCTGGTTCACAGGCATTTATTTTGATTGTTTTGTTGGCATTTGATCGAGTGCCCACTTGGCTGGGTCTCCACCTTGGTAGTTCTGGCAGCCCCCAGCAGTCGAACCCCGTCTCCACTGTCCGTTAAACAAGGTCAAGTCCCATTTATTGACTTCGTTGCTTGTCAGTGTGTCAGGAGTCAAGCTGCAGATCTCAAGGCGGGTGAACTGCCTTTGAAAATCCGAAAATGCCATCCTGGTGCACAAAAAGACCGGGGTTAGTCCATCAGCCTGCAACAGTTGAGGTGACTCCCAACAGGGCAGCAATGCCAGTGCTACAGAGCTGCCCAAAGCCTGATTTAATTGAACTCTGAAGCTTGGAACTGGCTCTTGGGAAACAAAATTTCCCACTCCCTGAATAAGCTGTATCTCCTGGAGACAGTTGTTCTCAACAGCTGTTACACATTATGGGCTCAGTCATACTATTTTCTGTCGTCCCCAGCCGTGGGCAATCCCTCATGGATCATGCTTCAAAAGTAAACTCACTAAAACTGTTGGAACAAAACGTCCAAGGAGATGCCATTTAATGGGGGTAAGAGCTGGCCCTTATGAAAGTGTCACTCTGTAGAAAAACAGTCTCAGTTTGGTGTTTTGCTTTAATTCTGTCACTGATGTTTGTTTTTACCATTCCTAGTAGGTTTGCATGAGTGACAGACCTTGATCACTTCATGCTGCAAGCAGAGGTCTGTTCTCATTTCTCAGTGCCTTATGGCTTGTGTAGCTGATTGCACTGGAAGATGGTGGCCATTTATCTTTCCAGCCTAGGTCAGAGTGACATGGGTTCGGTACTGATCCATATAATCATCTATCTGGGATGGGCTTTCCATCAGGTCTGGGTAAACAGACTCTTCCCAAGCTGGTAATCTAAACGTTTTCATTAGTGTGTAGCATTTAGGAAAACAAAACAAAACAAAACAAAAAAAACCCTCAAAATGTAGAGCAGCTGAGGTTCATTCTTGCCACCTCATTAAGTTTATTACCATCTGGTCTCTATATTTTGGATAAGCACTGAGTTATGCAAGCTCTAATAAAAGGTAATATTTGAATGGGAAGGGAGATAAACAAGAGGCTAACAATGCATGCATGTCATTATTAACCCCCTCGGCGCTGACAATTTCTCTCCATCTAACCAAAAGGACTGCTTAAAGAGCATACATGCACATAAAAATCTCCAAAAGATTAAGCTAAACGAACAATTCTCACCAAAACTCTCCATCATCTACTTTCTTATCCAGAGCCTGTTTTTGTTTGGGATCAACATAATTCCATTCAGGAGCACTGCAGACAAAGCACAAAAGCAAGCTGTTCAGTTGTTGTATTTTATTCTACGACGAGATCAGAGAGTTAGGCTTTCTCTTCGGTTACAGCTGATAAAGGAGTCTGTATTTCTTCAACAACTAGACCTTCTGTCCCTCCCAATGGCAGTACACACCACAACCTGACTACACAGAGCTGGAATCAGACCGCAACCATATTTGCAACAAATAAGCCTTAAATTGAATCATCGTTGCCGGGTGCCACAATGTACGAATATTGCAGACTGGCTGGATTAGGTAACGTGCAGCCTGAAAGTCGGGCAGAGCATCTCCATCGTAAAATCTGTTGGGATACCTGATAGTTTCCATAGGGAAATGATATTAGCTCCGCTGTTGGGGGTCACAAAAGATCAAGAAAGCAAAAAGATGGAATTAGGAAATGTACTGCAGAAAACAGCACTGCTCCTTTCCCATTCTGACGTTAACGTGCAGCAAGCCGGATTCTGCTCTGATCTGGTCCCACGTGATGGTGCGGTTCTGCACCTGCCTCAGCAGGGTTGTCCCCTGGTAAAACAGGTGTAACAAAATCAGGATACGGCACGTGTGCGTGCCTGAGGCACCTTATCTTGGGGCTGAGCAACACAGATCTGGTAAAGGTAAGAATAATTGTCATGTTTATCTTTATTTTCTATCCTTAAATATGATAGAACGTCAGCACCAGGATTGCAGTCAGTCAGAACAGGAAACTGAAATCTCAAAGTGTTGCATGAAAAAAATATATAGTCGCCCAAATGAAAGTAAAATTTATGCCATTCTAAATATAGAAATAAAAGAGATGGTGTCACTGCCATTCTTCTGAGATTCCACGATAGTTGAAGCCCAGACAGTTTAAGAGAGATTTTCAAACTTCTGGGTCCTCAGCCTAGTCAACATCCCCATTTTTTCTAGATTCTCCATTAGAAACCAGCAGTAGGATCCATGGGAGAAAAGTTATCTTGCAAAATGATGTGGATATGGCTTGCACTGTGCTGCTCACAATTAAAACGTAGGCTGTTCTCTCTTATTAAAAAGCTCTGCCTGAGGCAGGGAAGAATGTCCGCTGGGCAGAGCGGATCAATATCTAACCTTGCTAATAAATTAAGAGTGTTTTATTCCAACTGATTTAGTATCTTTCCTAAATGTGCTTTGTGATTGGATTAACTGCATAGTCCCAATTTAATTTATAAAAGATACCAAAATACACAGAAGAGAGAGAGGCAGGGGTATATAAAAACCTACTTATCACTCCAAGCTCCAGTCCATTCCACTTCACCCCAGGGATTTCTAAGCCTCACTAGCTTCTCTGTCCATCCTCGGTAATATACCTACAAGATCCACAACAAACAGAGCCTGAGCACTTCCATTATTACAATCATCACGGGGCAATTGCTTTTCAGATAGGATAAAACATGATTTGTACTTGAGTGATGCACTCCATTACAATTTGCAATAGTTAAAAGACACCTAGATGCCTTCCACCCTTATTCTACATTATCCTGTGCCACCAAGTGAGCCATTAGCTGCAGCGCTCACCATTTCATATAATGACAGAAACCTGCAAGGAAAAACATCAGCTACAAAACAGCAGCATATCTACATCCTCAAAAGCAGGAGGCATCGCACAACACAGCAAGGCTATTTGGCACGGACGCCTCTGTAACGATCCCAGGTTCAGAGGAGCAGGAGTATCTAGGGCTCGCTGTGAAGGTGAGACTAACGGAGGAGTTCGTGAAAGAGGCTCTTACTCCTTTCCCATTAGCGTTGAACGGCAAAGCACACGCTCTCACCTCATGCAGTACGAACACGTGGGGAAACGGCTGCCTCCTCTGCTGTGTCTTCTTTCCATACCCTCCATTTTGGTAAGAGCTTGGCCCACCTTTACCTTTTGTGTTCCAGTCCGGTGGTAGAATGCAAGTTGCAGACTGCACAGTATACTCTACATAACTACAAGTACAGAGCTTCTGACCTGGCTAAGTACTATAGGTACTTTCTTTTTCTGTAAGAGGCTGCATAAGTTTGCAACATTTTTATTTGGTCAGTCACAGAAAGACATCAGAAAGTCGAAGGCACTTCAATATTGCAACCTCAAGCTGGTTTGTGTGACGGCCCCGGAGAGGCTGGCTTACCTCTTCTGCTCCAGTGATAGAGTAAGCGTGTCCCTTTACCAGCTTCAGACTTGTGATTGCTTCTATTTCAGCTGCAGTAGTTATCTGGGGCAATAAACGTATACACAATTAGGACTATACATTGTGTACGCACACAGCTTTCATGAGCAAATTAATAGGGGGGAAGGTATCCAAAGTGGTATGCACAATGAATATCAATATTCCTGATGCAAAGTGTATTAAATAGAGGTGAGATCCACAGCAGAAGTTCACCTCCACAGTTTCATACCCCTAAATATGCAGTCCTAGCACAGCAGAGATGCAAGAATGTACAATGAAATCTAAACCTAAATCCAATTCCCAGCTCAGGTAACAGACCCAGACACCTGCAAAGACACGTTCACTTGAACTCAGCTCTAGCCTGCCTCTGTTGAGATCCGACATACCAAAATTTGAATTCTGGTAATCCGATATGCCATGAACCAGGATTGCAAACAAGATAATGAAACGGGATGTGCAAGGCATGGAGTTTTCAAAACATGTACAAACATCATCTGGAACTTGAGAGAGTTTGTATTACAGGTGTCAATAATCTTTAGGACTGAAAACCAAAGCCAGAATCAGAGTACAGGCAACAACAAAGTGTCGCAAAGAGTTTGTCTCTGGCAGTTGAGTGTCTGGAGCTGAAATTACACAGAAATTGAATGAGAAATTCTCATTCAGAGAACTCAGAGAAGGAAAACCGAATTCAGGAAGACCAGTCCCTAGTTCATGGCTCAAAGTATCATCACAGGCTGTCTTGTAAAAAGGGAGGCATGACAAGAGTTGGTTATTTAGAACCTCATTTGAAGTTTTTATAACTGAAATCAATACAAGTGTCCCATTAATTGTAGTTTGCTTTTAATTCAGAACTTCCTACCTATGTCTAACATTGGTCTGAGCTCTTGTTACAGTATGGGCCAGAACCCTGAGGAGTGAGGAGAGCAAAGCAGCCACAGTTTCTTACATCAATGGAACAGCCAAGCAGCGACCCAGCTCTCAGAGCCTTCTGGATGATCTGGTACAGGTTCGAAGGAGCCCTCCGCAGCTCATAGGACTCGGAGATGCCTCCAGTAAAATCTTCAAAGCCCTCCATAGTGGACCCTCCTGTGAGAGCTTCATAAGAGCCATTCAACCTGTGGGGGAGAGGACAAAAGGGGGCCATCTCCACCTGCAAGCATTGGTACTGCAGAAAGAAGGGTTTATAATTTAGTATCCCTCAGCCTGTGTGATCATCAGCGTGACCTGGGGCACCAGAAGTAAAGCCCATTTAAAACAGACAATTGACAATACCCTTTATGGACCTAGAGGAAACTGTAAAAGATGGGTGGAAGGGAGGCTACACTTGAATGAAGTGCATTGTGTCTAACACCACAACCACCCGCACAGTCAACTTCTGCACACCCAGGAGCGCCGCCTCCTGCTTAGCCACCGTACTTGGCGTAGGCCTTCTCCAGCAGTGCGCTCCAGAACTCATTGCCTTCCTCCGAGTGCACAAAGAGCAGCTTCCCGTTCTTGGTGGGCAGCCTGTCGTCCACCACGACGTCCACCCACTCCCCATACTGCCAGAACTGATGAAAAGAAGAAAGGAAAAGGTGATGAGGGCTTGTGTGCATATTATAGCACTGCACTACCATCTTCCTACCCCTTCACGTGTCATCAGTTCCCCCTGGATAAGTCACTGTAAGGTCTCATTGCCATGCCAGACTCCTCTCCCTTGTAGCAGAGGCAAGCTCTTCCCAACCCTGTGAAGTGCTGAGCAGGGTTCTTTACACTGTATTAAAGTTTTGCTGAGAGGTAATATTAACAGCAGCTTCTTTCACATAACATCTGGAACACTGTCTGTGCTCTATGCAGAGCTTACGTGGCAGAGAATCCAGAAAGCTAGTCCACAGATGCGATACTCTGAAGTCTTTTCTTGTCTATTCTTTTAAGACCCAATCCACTGGGGGTGGGGGGAAGAGTCTGTAAAAATGCTGCAAGGAGAGGTCACCCAAAGAGGAAGCACTCAACAGTGCCAATCCCTTCTGAAAATACTGGGAAATGTGTGAAACATTGCTAACACTATTTTTTTTGCCTGAGCACTTGAAACATTTAATCTAGAATTTGATGCAGTGCTGAAAGGAAAAAAGATAATTTACATAATAACCCCTCTGCTGAGGTGAGCTGGTGGAAGGGATAGGTATGTGCTCTAGAATATCTCTTCTCAGCAAAACACCTCCTTTAGCTTTGCAGAATGAATCCACACTGCTCACACATGAGCTTAACTTCTAGTCAAAGCAGGCTGGTTCAGTCCCAACATGCCAGGTCTGCAGGCACGGAAGTCCAGACAAAGCGGTGGGGAGGGAAGGGAAGGAGGAGGAACCACATCAGCCTGAATTCACTCCCAACTTTGGCAGCAACAGAGCTTGGCTTGACTCACGTGGCGTGATGGTTTGGCTCCATTTACAAAACATGTATAACTCACTAGAGCCCTATCAGGTGTAAGACAGCAGAACTTCGCCAATGAGCAGGTGTTATTTAATGTTGTTTAACTCTGTTCTTCTCTTCTTCTCCCTTTACCCCCTACCAATTTCACTTACACACTGTAATTCTTGAATATTTAGCCTGTGCCAAACATAAAAAACCGCTTTTAGCCAAATACTAGCATTTTCCTCTCTTATTCACAATACTTCGATCACATAGGTACCTGGAAATGAAAGATCCCAGCATAGTCCTTCTGGAAACTCTGATCCTTGGGAACAACACGGTACAGAACATCTGGATTCAAAGTAAGAGATGCAATGGCAGCTAGGAGCCAGCAATCACCTAAAAACACACATTGCAAGGCAGAAAAGCTCATTAACAAATAGCGTTTTGCCCAGCTGATCCTTACACGATTATGCCATGCTCCCACCTAGACTAAAATATCAGCATTAAGCACTTTTCAAGGTCCTGCCAGAGTCAGTATTGGTTCAGCAATCTATTCTTGGTTTGTGTTATTTATCTCTTTTGCTCATTTTCCGCTCATCCAGACCGCATAGGTATCCTGGGGCCTCTGAGGCTGATCGTGGTGGTAATTTCAATGGTCTAGTTTGGACCTCGCTATTTTGATTTTTTAATGAAGCTGTGAAAGCAGGCTGCTTTATCTAAGCTTGTTAATGCCCTCAGGAGACCAAGAACATAGCCAGAGGGAGAAGGTATTTGAGAGCACATGGGTTGCAAACCCTGGCTGGGCAGTACAGCAATACTTTAACTAGACCCAAGTCACCACACCTGGGAGAGACAAGGGCTTAAAAGGTGATCAGGAGAAGGCAAAAGCTCTGGGTTAGTAGAAGAGTAGTGGGACTTCCATTCCTTTTGGAGAAGATTTGATTGATAGCAGGAACATTTGGGTGGCTGTTACTTTTTAGCCCTTTCTTTGAAGGCCTGAATTTGAACCAGCACTTTAGGGCTATTGCTAGAGATTTGCCCATGGGTCTAATGGAAGCTGAAGTCTCCTGGGAACTCTGCAAGGAGGTGAGTGCTGTCTCTGGCCTGCTCCTTATCCCAGAAAGGATAGGCATGCCCAGCCCTGGCTGGGTGTCTCGTAGCTGGAGCTGTTTGCTGGGTTGGTTACCTGCTTGTTGTGGTTTGGAGGTTGGGTAAGTGGAAGCCTCTATGACACCAAAGGTAGTGCCCCTGGGAAACTCAGTGACTTGTGGGGATCTTGCAGTATTTGCATACCGCAAACAGCAGGAAGAGCTTTTGTGGTTCTGTGCTATTTCTGAGGTGTGCAGAAAGTCTAGGAAAACAAAGCTGCTCTGAAGGTACTAACACTTTCCTGGTTCCCTGTGGATTATCTGTGCCAAGACATAGTTTCTTTGTGCAGGTGCATATTCTGCAGAAGGAATTGGCATAACAGCTCTTGCTTCAGTGGAAATAAGCTAACAGAGCAACTGAGGAAAGAGTTTAATTTGTAGCATGATTTAGTGTCTTAGAGCAGCAGTTAAGTCTTTATTTTGACTTGGGCTTTATGATTTAGTGCCCTGATGAATATAACTGTAAATGTAAGACATGGGGACTTGCCTGTTGCTGTGCGCTCTCTGCTGCCTGTAGCCCACTGGGAGGTATTCAGATGCCTCCTATGAGCTGAGCAAGAAACAGCTCTTCGCAGTGAGGCAAGCAGTGACTTGAAAAACACCTGTAAAGAAGTGCTCCTGATGTCATGACCTGTGACTGCCTAAGCTGGCTGATTGCATATGGGTGCAAAAGTGTGATGTAACCCATGTGCCAGCCCAGGCATTTCCAACAAGGAGGCAAAACCTAGAGTTAGTATATGAGGTGCTGCTTGAGCCTTCCCCCAGGAGCATTCAAGCTGGAAGGGGGTAGAAAATGGCAGGATTACCTGCTTCTTGCCATCCACCTGCATTTCTTATGAGAAAAGGCTAAAAAAATTTGTCCTGCTCATCCTACACAAGTCAAGTTTGAAGAAGTGTGAAGCAGGTTAAATGCTACTTTGCAGAAAAGCTGTTTGAGCCAAGAGCTCTTACTTGAAATGCAAGATTTCCTTTGCAGAAGAGAAGATAAATTAAAATAAAACAGGAAACAGGAAAAAGTTGCTGCTGTGCATATAGAAGAGAGCCTAAAAGCTTCAGCCTCTAGAACAACTATGAGCAAAAACCTTCTCAAGCTCATCTTCAGCATAATTATTTTACAAATTATTTTGCATACTGTGGGAGAGGGCTCAACTCACTGGCCTGGAAGGTTCCTCCCAGCCTTAGGTACCTACGTATAAAATAAGCAAAATTAGAAGAGCACAAGATGGGGGAAAAACCAGTTTTAAGAACCTTCTCTCCCAAGAAAATGTAGATGCAGGAAAAAATGAGGCTGAGAACACTCAGATCTGCTTTGTGTATTTCTTTGAGGCTTTCCTTGGTACAGGTGTATGCCGTATGTTGTTATAATTTCTGCTTTTGCTTGGAGAGGTAGAAACAATGGTGATAAGTCTAGGGAATGACTCTTCACAGGAAGATGAAAAGCCTTACAAGGTTAGAACTGAAACCCTCATTTTTTTCAACTACCCCAGATTTTCTTGCTGCCCTGGCTTTTCCTGGCATGCTGTGAAGCACAGAAGAATATTTCTGAGAAGGTGGCAGTTAGGAAGGCATCCTGGTGGACCTGTTGTGTCCCTCCACCACTGGTAAGACCACAGAAGGTCTACAGCAGTGACAAGTTTGTGCTCTCCCGATATTCAATGTCTGGAAGGGTTTCCCCTTCCTGGTCCAGGCCAGGTTTTTACAGTCAGTGAAGGGGAAACTACTCTGGGCTTCGCTGAGGATGCTGTATGTTTGATGCGCAATTAGGCAGAAGAATCAGTGAAATGAGAGGGGTTTCCTTAAATACGTTATTTACTTCCCTGACTCAGAGCTAAACAATTTCAGAATCTCAACCCCATAAGATGCCAAATGCAGCGTGAAATCCTTTACAGCTGTCTTATGGTGTGAATTAACTTCTTAGCATCTGGGAGAGTGACTGACATCGGCACTGGCGCTTCTGCCTCCCACAAACACACCGTGCAATCTAACCTCCCGGGGAATCTCAGAGCATGTGTGGAAAGAATTGTGTTGGAAAAATTGCAGTGGTGAACTTGGCCTTAAAAATAGCCACGCCTGCCTTGAGCAATGGAGAGTCCTAGCTCTAAACTTTAATTGGGGGCCTAATATCTTTGGCTGAGCTTGTGGCTGGAAAAATATCAACTGTGCCCTCCGAAAGGAACCAGCTGGGAATTGGCTGCTGTGCAGTAACTTGATAAAAAGGAAGGTTTGCATGGGGTGCCTAGATGCAGAGGGTTTGGGGCCATCTTACATACAGGCAATGCATTACATTCAGGTTCCTGTGATATTGGCTTTAAGACAAATTAAAGAGGACGCAGGAATCTGTCCGTACCAAGGAGCTGCCGGGATGAAGCCTAAACTGCACAGGTTGCCTCTTATCTTCCTGTACACCACAATGGGATCCTGGCCAGGTTTTGCAGCCCTAATGGATAATGTCTTACTAGTTTTAAAAAAGTCAAAATTGACGGTACATGTTCCTTTTTTCAAAGTTCAACATCGTTTTGCCGGCAGCAAATTTCAGACTTTTATTTGTGCCTACTGGATAGCGGAACAGCACCAGCTCCCTAGAAAGGTGGCGTTTGTAGGACCACTCAAACTTGTCCTGATCAAGCTGCAGGTTATAAGTCATCTTTTAAAGTGTGAGGAAGCTATTTGATTCCCTTCCTAAAAAGTGAATTTTTGGAGGGAGAGGACATGAGGCCAATTGGCTGATGAATTAAATATTTAATTAGAATGTATTTCCAATACAGTTATAGTCAGGAAAATGACAATATCAAAAAGCATTTTTGCTCACTGTATACATTTGAAGTTGTAGCCTTTTAGCTTATAAAAATAAATTTTAAAAAAAGCCTTCTCAACATTAGCCCTGCAAGGCTAAATCACCTATGGGCACAAGCACTGCTTTCTGCTCAATCTCATATTTCATGAACAAGTTTCATGAACAAAAGTGCCAATTACAGTGTTTACCGCTGCTGCTGAATGTGCTAAAAAGAAGCTAGCTTGATTCCGAGATCTAAAGTCATTTGTAATGTTGGTAAAGTGCAATTCCTTTTTTTTTTTTAATAAGCAGTTCTGAGGAGTTTGTGGTGGAAAGGGTAAACCTGAAGCCTAGCTGTGCCTAGCTCCCTAGCTCTGTATGTCTGTGTGTGTACATATATATATACACACACGATCTTGGAGAATGACTTTGACTGTTAGTGTGCTTGAAATAAAATCACTTGCTGCTCACAGACGTACTGAGATGGCTTGTGTTTTCAATGCTACGCAGGCACCTCCTTGGGTTACAGAGATAATCGAATTGCTGCAGAGAATACTGAATCCTTGGTGACCTGGGAGCTGAGCAACTCTCTATACTGATGATGTTTACCCAAGCACGCTGCACTCGCAGAGGCCATAAAATAAATGAGAAATTTGATTAGTTTCAGTTGCTATAGAGCCATGCTCAGTTTCTGTTTAGCTACCATCAAAGTGTCTAGACACAGAGCATCTAAACTCTTCATTGACCGAGTGATGGTGAGTTTAAGCCAAAAGTCCAAGTGTCTGGTTCCAAGATCTAACTGGACAGTACAGAAGCATTTCTGTCCTGACTGTACTCTGGCTTATTGCTGTTTCAGCAACGCCTGGAGTTCAGAAGGGATCCACATACAATGCTGTGGGTCTTGCTTCCCGTGTTGTCAAGCAGACTGGATTCTCAGCTTTAGTCTCTGCTGGAAACTCTTCTTCAGAGCTCATAGTACCTGGGGCATCCTACCAGACATCAAGGAAGCACTGACCTGCTAGCTTCACAATTTCTGGCACTGCAGGCTGTTCCTGCTTTGAGATTTCTAAAGAAGGCTTCCTAAAGTTGTCTATGGAAATGAATCCAGCTCTGCAGCTGTGTACAGAAAGGCAAAGGAGCACCCAGCAAAGGAACAGGCTTCCTTCTCTTTGGGGTCCCAGAGTTGTCAGTGAATGTATTTTTTGAGATCTAGGGGATACATCTGCTAGAACAAGGATCTCCAATACCCCTGGACCCATGGAACTGAACATCAGAAGCACCATATATTAGTGTCTGTAGTAAAATAAGTGAACAAACCCAGGACTATTAAGCACTCTCCTGCCTACAGGAGGTCCAAAGGCTCCCTCAACAGGTATCAGATCTATGTCAGAGCTGTCAGGCTTCGGTTTGCTCTCCAATCTACCCTCAATCTTCTCAAATCTGCCCGTAAGACAAGACACGCACAAAGCACGCGTGGGGTGGACTCCTCAAACTGGCGTGAACTGGTGCGAACTGGTGCATCTGCGTTGGCTTCAGGGAGCTTCTCCAGCTGACAGCCCAGGCCGAGGGAGCTGCAGTGCCTGGAGTACCCTCCCATCCTTCGGAACAAAAGGTGCCCCATGAATATAAACAGTGCAGATCTGGAAAGCTATTATTAAACTGAGAGGATTTGAGTATGTTTTATATTCTTCAACTTAAATTTATGCCACTTGCTTCTTAAGACCTTCTGCAATTCTGGGGTTAACTTATTCAGATAGCTGCAAGAAAACTTCATAAATCACCTTTAATAACTAAGACTATGTGACTGCGTTTCAAGTTGTTACTAGGCTATCAAAAAGATATGGTTCAAAGAACATTTAAAATATTTCAAGTCTTTCAAGTTCCCATCAAACTTCCCAAGCTGATATTCATCCAGCTTACACTTTTGTCAAAGAAATAAGTTTAATGGAGTGAGACTAACTCTGAGTTTTCTTGTTCCTTTTGTTCATATAAACCCAGACCTGCAGTGTTATTTTTAAAAGAAAAGAAACATGCCAGGGAAGATTATTAAAAATAGGCTCTGTTTCCCTAAAGGACTTTTTAACAGGTCACATACGTGGCTTATGTAAATATGTAATCAGGGTCTGTTTCAACAGAAGTGTTTTACATGAGGGCTTTAGTAGCAAGGACTTTGATATTCAAGTATTGGATCAAATACCAAAAAAGTATAATATGCCTCAGAGATGTAAAACAAATACCTGAATGCTAAAAGGGAAGTCCCAGACCTATATTCTGAAGTTTATTTTTGTGAAGGGTCAGCGTGTGTAGAAGCAATTGTAAGCAGCCTTGCAGAAACAGAGTAGATTATCTTTATTTTTTATTTTTTTTAAGACAGATATAAAAGGAAGCTCCTGACAAAAGCAGAATTGGATTTTGGGGCTTTTCTTCTAGGTTTAGAGGTAGCTTTCAGGACTAGCACTGGGGGGACTGCCCACTGAAGGCTGGCTTGGGAAAGCCCAGAGCCAGGCGTCATCCCCAGATTCACAGGAGTTTTTTGGGTCAGTTCTGCTGTTACCACTACATGATGGATTTTGGCACTGCTCTCTGACGAAAGCCCATTTAGCACAAAGGACTGGGACTCCAGAGAGATGTTCAGGAGGTGACAGAAATAAAAAGGGGCTCAGAGCATTTGCATTTGGTTTCTGGGCTTAACACAAATAATGCATTGACCTCTTCTAGTTTAAGAACAGGTAATATTCTTCAGTCCTATAGCTTGTAAACTGCCAAGGAAAATGAGGTTCTACTTCAGGCATATGATCTTCATTTTTTTTGTTTGTCTTATAGAAACTTCCCAAATTGGAGGTGACAAGAAATGTTGTTTTTATTACTTATCTGAACCATTCTCTTAAAATACAGTAAGTGATTTCCCCATACTCTGTTCCAGCATCCACAGAATAAATATCCTGGAGCAAGTATATGATTGGGCATCTTATTTTTAGCATTTGGAGCACAGGCCCACACACCAGGGAATTTTTTAGCAATTGCTTTAATGGTGCCGTGTTTACAGGACCAGAATTCATATTATTTATTGCCAATGACTTGCAGAAATTGTTTGAATCTCATTTGCACAATGGATGGGCTAGAAGACCAGTAAGGTCAGGAGTACTGCGGTAAGCAGCGCAGGAGGGAGAAAGGCTGATTTCTCTGTGTCTAATCTATCAAATTCTCATTACAAGAGTTTCAGCCTTCTCACCTCTCTATGTAGTCAGGAGAGGTTGCTGCTGCTGTCTTCTGGAGCCGGGTCTTATCAGCGAGGCAGACAGGGAAGGTGACTGCTGCAGCAGCTATTCGAAGCCACTTGCATAGGAGCTCAGTTTAGACACTGGCAAGCATTGGAGAAAGAGGGGTAAGAAAGTTATTCTATGATGGATGTCCAGGAGATGATGAGTGCCATCTGAGGGATGTCTCGTCAGTGTCAGGCCCTGATTTCGGGGAGCTGAGCAACACTGGCTTTTTTGGCTGCGTGGCCGGTGCCTGGTCGCTCCTGTCCCTGCTCGCGGCTCTACACCAAACACTGTGCAAGCAGAAGGAGCATTCATCATGAAGGGCTTGGAAGAATTTGCTTGCTGTGGATGGTATTACAAAGTTTATGTGCTCCATTCATTTTTTTTACAATGTGGTCCTTGTTTCTAACTCCTGCCTGCAAGCAGATGGGCCATCCCGCCTGGCATAAAGTGGCACGTCATAGCCCCAGCCCCTGTACTAAAACAGTTTCTGCTCTGCTCCTACCTCCAGGAGACAGTTTGGTGTCTCCAAGTTTTGACGTAGCTCTTACAAGCCCGTATATACCCTGACTCACGCAGCAATGCTGGTGCATGAGTTCCCTTCTTGGGCATCTGCTTCTCTCCATACTATGTCTGGGAGATAGCCAATAAAATGGTCTGTGTATGAGGAATTTAAAAATGAAGCTTCTTTCTTTTTTTTTTTTCTTCTTCCAAAGCAAAATTCAGAAGCGCTGTACGTACCCAGCTCTCCTTGGCAGACATCTGTTCGAGTAGCTCCTCCAATTATAAACTGAGGGTTGGCACATAACTCCTGAAAAGACACATTTTCAAAGTATACATCATCCTTTATGGTCTGAAAAGTTCCTGTTTCGTGTTCCTTGTTTCAATGTTCAAAAAATTTTAAACACTTTCAACATTTCCTAAAAAATATATCCTTTGTCCTCTGTCTGATATAATGTGGTGTCAGAACAATGTTGCCTTATTAAATTGAAGACTGCATGTATTAATTTTTTTTTTTTTTTTTGAGGCAAATTCTGAAGCCCTTTGCTACTTAAGACTGTCAGTAACATTAGGGAGAATTTTTGCTACTGTGGGGACAGAGGTGAAAATTCAACCTCAGCATTTACATCTTATTTTATCTTGCTGTGGGTTTGGCTTAAGCAGTGCAAATGAGTTTGTGTCTGTCACTGCTGGCTCTGGCACTGGACCTGCACTGAGTTTCTACCATCATGGAGGATATTCTCCCACCCCAACCTTGCTTCCTGGAAGGCCAACCACGCAAACGTATTTATTAGCGACCCCCCCTTTCTTCCTGGCCCTTTGGGGCCAGAGAAGTAGGTTACGGCAAGGACTGTCCCTCCTATCCCAACTCTGAGCCCTCCAACAATAGTAGGATATAGCCCTGTAGTAGGAAGTTAATATTGTCTCTCTAGGGACAAAAGCCTTCCTTTTTTACCCCGAGCATTTTCCATGAATCATAGAATTATTTAGGTTGGAAAAGACCCTTAAGATCATTGAGTCCAACCAATTGCCAGCTTCTGGTTGGCATCAAGGGGCAGTTTATAGGAAGCCCAAGTTGGCCAGCAGTGTTGAGGAAGGCTTAGGCAGCTACCAGCTCTCCCAGAGAGCAGTACTTGTCAACTTTGAGCCATGGAAGCAGGGACAACCCAGGACTTCTTGTGTGTGTGTTAAGAACCAGTTTGTGAATCTCCTCTCGCAATAGTTGTCATCTCGGCTACATCCTTTTTGCTTCTGTTGTTATCCAGCTGGGCAGCTACCTCACAGCTGTCTCAGTGGACAGGAGACAGGAGATGGTTACCCACCACACAGAAAAGATTTTGTACAGGTTTTTTTTTCTCTCCTCCTCCAAAGCGGTGCACCTGATGGCAGTCAGCTGCAAATGACTTATTACTCACCTAGACGCCTGTCCCTTCTGAGCCACTGCCAAGTGCCACATACACCTTTTGCACAACTGTGTTTCCACCTTCTCTCTTTCTATAAACCCACTGTTGAAATCAGAAGACAAGTCTGTGATGACAGAGTGTCTAACACTCACTGTCTGCAAACCAGCGGGGGGATGACCCTAGCAGTGGATATTTATTTTGCAGGGGGCATTTCTCCAGCAGGTCTCCTCCAGATTGCCCACTGAGACCTGCTGCCTGTTTCAGATGCCAGCAGGTAGGTGACAGCGATCCCATCAGCCTGTAATCACGGGCAGAGTTTGCAGATGGAAACCTGTGGGCCGACTGAAAAAGTCCAAGAAATGAGCAGGGCTGTGACCTCTGGCAGGAGTCCTCTGCCACCCATAAAAGCAGGTCAGATCCAGATTCCTCCACAGGAGAGCAAAGATTGTCCCCAGCACATGTGCTCGTGCCACCCTGCAGCGGCGCTGGGCTCTGCCCTGTCTGTAGGGATAAGCCGGTGGGTCCTGTTGCTTGTGGGTGACGTGTCCATGAACTGCTTGTGTCTCTGCTGAGTGCCGGGGGGGCAGAGGGGTCCCAGGTGGGCAGGTCTCTGTCAGGCAGGGCTGCGACATTTAACCCTGCTGGATTTCACCCCTCCGTCATTCCTGACCGCACTGTGCTTGTGACTCTGCCCATGGTGGGAACAACACTGTTCTTGCATGAGGAACCAAGGTATGATTTAATGAGTTTTCTAAGGCTGCTGCTCTCCCAGGGGAGGCAAAGCCAAGAGATACATCCACCGTAGCTGCTGCTGAAACATTCAGGTGCCAGAGTGAGGTGCTGATGGACAAACGGGGTTGCCAGGGTAGAAACTTGGAGTTACTGAACCTGCAAGTTTCCATTACTCACTTTTCAGGTGAAAAAATAATAAAAATCGAAGCCTTGACATTTTTCCTTCTTCTCTTGTTCTCCTTTCCCCTACCAGAAGAAGGAAAGTTGTTTGGGCGGTTTTCCATCCTTCCCCTTTTTCAATTGTTCTTCATGTTGCAAGGAGGGGCAAAATGACAGAGGAGGAGCAAAGTAGGGACAGAAAAAAGTGACTGGAAAATGAAAGTGCCTAAAAATCTCTGAAACCCTGATTTTGTGGTTTAAAAAAATTCAGCATCTAATCTTTCCTGACAAAAATGACCATTTTTAAATGAAAGGCCATTTATAGGATCTATGTATTTCGCTACTAACAGTTCCAGTCAGTTGCTCTTTAACTGTTGTAGGTGGCTTAAAGTGACACAAAGGATTTTAATTAAGTATTAGCCTGATTTCCTGAGGTGCACACTGGCAGAACCATGGTGTGAGTACTGTTACAATCAATGGTCGATATCTCCTGGGGTGTCCCACACTCTGTCTGGATATACATGGGGCATTTGCATCCATCTCTGGGTTGTACCCTGGCCTTGTAGCTCCATGGAGCTGGGACGGACAGAGAGGACGTGGGTTCCCATGAAGCAGTTATAGGACTCCTTGCTTTACAAAGGGTTTAGAAGATACTGATTTCTTTTTTTCCCCACCTCCTTTTCAACCTTACTTCTGCTAGCTATGGAGGTAAAGCAAGACGGAAGAAAAAACCAAAATATACAAGTGGATATTCAGGTTCACCACTGATTTAGCATGGATGTTCAGGCAGGCTTTGATTAGATCTGAACCCAGTAAAGCAAGCAGATATAAAGCACTCTTACCGTGGGGCGCTTCCAGATTATCCCCTGGGTTTTGAAGGAGTACGGTCCCAGGTCCTGGTAGCCCAGTGCAGAAGGACAGGCTGGGAACTCCTCATCCTTGAACAGGGTGCCAGCCTGCAGGCACTGCTGCCTCAGGGCTTCGTAGTCCTGCTTCAGATACTTGATGGCGTTCCTGTTGGATCCGAGCCCGTCCGCGGCCGCTCTTTCTTGGCACAGCCTCGCCGCGACCCTGGCCATGCCTGCCCGCCAGCCTGCCCGCCCGGCGTGCGGCACAGCTCTGTCCGTGCCTCCTGGGCCAGAAGAGGTGAATCCAGGTAGGCAGCAGGCTCGGGTGGAGCCGGGGGTTGCCCTACACGCTCCAACAGCCCTGGAAGGAGGAAGCACCAGAAGTGCAAATATGTACCCGAGATGCGCCCAAGAGACGCAGGTAGGGAGCTGGCGGGGACCGCAGCCAGCGCTGCTGGGACTGTGGGCACTGCCTTGTACTACTCCCCCATTATTTGCTTAAAAGGTTGTGAATTCCCAGCCCCTTTTTAAAATACACTTTTAGCCAGGAGCCAGGGAAACCAATGTTTCTGCAGACACGCCTGTTTACACATGGAAAGTGACTGTGTGCATTCAGCGGGCAGAACGTCAGGCTTGAGGACCAGTTCTTTTAAAAATCCAGATGAAGATGCTTTAAAACTCCTTTCCTTCCGTCTGAGATCGGGCTCTCTGCTGTTGGAGGGTAAAGCAGCCACAAAACCTGGTGCTCTATATCTACTGCTACAGCTGACATGGCTAGGGAGATGCCAGTGAGTTTTATAGCCAGGAAAATGTTGAAAAGTTGAACCCACTTCTGGCATAAATGATATTAAAAAAAAAAAAATACCCTCAAAGCAGTGTGTTTTTTATGAATTAATTAATAAGCAATAAAAGGTGTCAACTTGACAGAGCTAGAGATGGCCTCTTGGCCATAGGACCTGCAGGGTGCAAGGATACAATCCAGGAGCATGACCCAGGCCAAAAGTGGAATGTTGTGTCACCAAACAGGAGGCAAGCTGGCAACCCCTGCTCCCCGTCTCCAGGGTCACCTTGGGCAAAAGTCACTGTACCTTCTCCATCTATATAACCAGGATCTTATCTCAGCTAGTTAGCTATCGTATTTAGTCTTTTAGTGGTGCCTCCTGCATATAAAATGTTTACGAGCAAAAAATGCAAACAAGCAAACCCAAAAAAACCACACACACACAAAAAAAAACCCCAAACCCCAAAAAGCAAGCCTTGGGTGCAGATGGTTTTTTGGACCTTAAAAAATAGTGATCCCTGTTGTTGTAGCAGAAAAACTCCAAGTTTCTTTCCATTTTGTAGTGAGACGGGGTGCACGCCTCCCCGGCAAGGTGGCTGCAAATGTCTGTAGGTTCAGGAACCGAAGCAGGAGCAATTTTCCATGGAGCACAGCTGCTCCCTGCTGTCTTCCTATTTAATGGCCAGGTTTCCCAGGAAAACCCACTGCGTGGCCAGCTAAGAGCTGGGTAAACAGTAACTTTGTTTGCCAGAGAGCGTGTTTGCTGACTGGCCCTGGGTAAGTTTAGACAGAAGGCGTGGGGAAGGGAAGAGACAATTTTTAAGGACCGAAACCTGTGGAGATAAGGAGTCCAAATAGAGGCTAGCCGGGTTGCTTGTCTGCAAATATTTGAAGAGCGTGACTGCAAAAGAGGAAATGAAATGACTTGGTTGGTTCAAGGTGGGCACAGGTAGAGAAGTCTGGGCTGAGGGAATTACTGTACTGGTTATCCCAAAATTAAGTTAATACTGTTGAAATTGAGTAAAGGAGAAGGATGGCCAGAATTTCATCTCTTACATTTCAGCACTTCTAGGTGTGTCTGCGTACTGACCCAGAGTGAAGAGTGGAATAATAAAGGGTTGAGGGAAAGGTTTTTTCCTTTCCAGGATGGATTTTTTTTTCCTGACAAATAGACGCACTCAGAGGCACCCACTTTCTCTGCTCGTGAGGCAGAATACTGCTTTCTTGCCCTCCCTGCACCAGCCTCTGGTGCTGAAATTTCCTCTGTTCCTGCGGTCCAGAGGCACGCTCCCTTTTTCCTGAGCTTGCTGTAAGCTGCAAGCTTTGGCAATATTGTTCATGGACAAGCACGAAGCTCCGGCATTTGGGAAATGTCATTTTGATCAGGAATCTTTTGTTTCCCGTGTACTTTTCTAGACATACACTTGATATGCTGTGTGCTCTGTAACTCCAGTTGCCAAGGGTGGGCACAGAAGGGATGAACCTTCGTGCATCACCAGAGTGTTAAGGTGTGGGACAGAGGAAATACAATCAGATTTTAATCTTCATAAATGCCGGTAAAATGTACCACAGGAATTTTTTTCTGTCCTGTATCTCACATTTGGGAAAAGGCCAAGGACAAGCCTCTGGCATAGGCTTGGACCAGGTAACCACTCACCCAGTGTGTCCACCGCAACCCTCTGCTCCTACTGATCTGTAGTACAGGACTTCAAATCAATGTCCAAGCTTGATTAGCTGCAGCATGATTTATTTTGTGTAGAAAGTGATACACAAGCACCATCTAGAGGATATAAAGAAGAGGAAAGGTGATGACTGTGTAGTTGACTACAGCAACAACAGTTGTACTGAGGTAGGGGGGAAGTTTGCAGGTTCCCCATAACTCTCAAAAACTGCTGCTGAAGTGGCATTAAACCCTAGGGAAACAGCAACCAGGAAAAAAGTTACAACAATTATTCTGAGTTTTGTTCATTCTGGGATTTGCATATTTTTGCCTGGCTCTTCCTGCTTTCCTTCCCCTCTTCCCCTTTCTTGACAATACAAGAGAGTGAGAGAAATGGGGAAGAACTAAATAAATGAGGAAAATGCATCATCTTGATTTCAAAGAAGGGTCTGTAAATTCCATGAAATGAAGACTGTTCTGTATCAGTGGAAATCTGTAGAAGAAAATAACTGCCAATTATCTAGCAGTTCTAGATACATTTCCGCTGTAGTGCATTAGAGGGAAATGCAAGGGCTCTCCTGTACTGCAGCACTTTGCTGATGAGAATTAACCTTGTCTACAAGATTATTCTTTTAGAGGTTGCAAAATTTTACCTAAAAATTTGGGGAGGGAGGGGTTGCTACAAGCTGCAGCCTGGTTCCCTATAGAGAAATGCATCTGAAAAGTTGTGATCCTGCTCATTTGTTTTATAAAAGCCAGAAAATTGTTGGTGCCTGAGGAGGAAGATGACATGCTGGGGCAGTAATGCCTGCACCCCGGGTGTGAAGCTCCATGACACAACCAGGCTGATCCAGGGGTGGTGGTTCAGCACCATATGGAGCTGGGAGAGGTGGCTGCATTTTGCAGGATGACCCAGGTCTTTCTGTCACCTCTCACTGCCTTGGCCAGGGCTGCAGCCAGTCTTGCGCTGATGAGGAAAGCTCAGTCCCTCTCCAGATGCCAGCTCCAGAGGGGGAAGCAATTCCTTTACTCGTGAAACATCACCACTGCTGTTGCAAGCCTCCTCCTCCGGGAAGCCACCTTCATCCTGGTGAGGACATGGCAGCTCCTGGGGAGGAGAGCAGGAGCCCAGCAGGTGTGCAGCCCCATTTCCCCCTTCCTGGGCAGCTGGCCAGTTGCTCCCCATTGTTCCCCCAATATCTGTGTACAGCGGGGGGCAGATGAGCAAGAGCAAGGAGAAATGCTGCGAGGCAAAGCAGCGCTGAGCTGCTCACAACTGCTGAGCGTGGGCATAGGGAAGGAGAAACCCATCCTACCTGGGACTCCAGGCTGTGAGCAGCACCTGGGTGCTCCTTATCAGCAACCAGCATGAGGTGCTGCAGCTACAGCTGACACCACTGTACTCGTGAACTGTGCGAGTTAGTGACTTTTTGGAAGAGCTGCAGGTGTGCAGAGCTCAAGAAAAAGTCAAATTTATTTCTCCTTCTAAAGTGGCCTGGTTTTAAGGGGACAGTAGTGGGTAACTATTCTTGGGGCTGCTATTTTACCTAAGAGCATTACACTGGTCTCACAGTCAAGTGGAAATCACTCCTTTCTTTAAAGAAAACAGGCGTATTGTGGGAGTATGTAGAAGATCGGGGGACTGGCTCGTGTAGTGCTCAAAAGAACTTCCTTCTCTCTAACTGTGGACTCACATCCACATCTGCTGCTGGGCTGGCAGTGACGGACTTGTCGACTTACAGAGGACTTTGTGGGTACGCTGTTCAGATGGCTGCTGGTATGGCCAACTTCCCATGTGGTAAGAGAAATCCTATACACCAACATATCCTTGTCTATCATCAAACCACCTGGGACAGTACAGCCTCTATATGTTTGGGACCAGTCTAACCAGCCGTGGTAGCTAATATACCTCTTCTCTGCATTGCCCCACGTACCTCTCCCGCTGCCTACTTGAATCCTTGCAGGCTTAATTTCCTTCTGGCTTTGCTCCCTTCTGTTCCTCTTCCATGTTTGGCTCTGTCTCAACCTCAGTCCCACTGCAGAGACCCTAAGAAAGTTCCAGTAACTCTGACTGCACAGACCAGCTGTGTACCATGCTTGTACACACTCCATCTTCTTGACGGTTGTCCACACGGAGGCTGTCGGCACGCTGCCAGCAGACCCTAGAGTGGTCTGTGAATATCATCATCTGTGGGACACGGGGGTGATAACTAAGAAAAGCAAAGGGATTTTATGACAAACTTCGACCCAGCTTAAGCTTCTGCATCTACTAGAAAGTGGCTAGAGGAGTTTACAAACCAAAGCTGGTTTTGTAGGCCAGTGAAAACCACTGCTTTAAACTGACGCTGGTTTCCTTTTACCGTGACTCTTGAAAAATCACTGGTCTGATCTGTAGCAGCTGTACAGATCTGAACCACTACGTGGAGCCAAACAAACGCTTTTCGAGCAGCTCTGCAGCTCCCGGATCTGTCACCTTAGGATGCTTGCTGTGAGTTAAACTCCCAGGTGGGGAGGTGCTGTTGTCTCTTAGTCTCCTGGTTCGGTAGATGGCCTTCTTGTCTGTGAACTAATTCAGCAGTGCTTAATGAATCGAAACAGTCAAGCAAAACCATCCTCCAGTGTCATACTGTGTCCTGCTAGAGCTTCAGCACAGCCATGCTGGAGACCTTGGTTAACACTGTACCGGTAATTGAGCACAGACAGCACGTACCAGTCTGTTCAGAGAGCACTTACGGCACATAACATTACTTGATCCGCTTCCAGCTCTCCATGTGTGACTGATTTCCCACGTGCCTCAGTATTCAGCAAAAAATACCATTATTCTCTTCCTTAAGAGAGCCCCTCTGACCTGCAAGGAAGAACTGGTGCCTTCAAAGCAGAGCGAAGTTGGTCTGTGCCCGGTCAGGTTTGGACAACCTCACAAGCAGCATCAGGAGCGCTCCCTTGCGTGGTCATGATCTACACAGATGTTGCTGGCTGCTGTGGCTCACACCACTCCCATATCTGACTTCAAAAATATTTGGGGGGCCTCCTCTGCCATACCGTAAATTGAACAGGCAATGCTTCCCTTGTTTTCCTATTCAATAGCAGTGGTTTCCCATGCAGCTGTGTAAGTAGGGCCTGTGCTGAGTAGAAGCAGAGGGATCATAAGTGGCTGAAGTTCAAAGCCACCAAGCAAATGGACAGTGTCTCCTGGCACATCGAGGCACTAAAGAAATATCAGCAATAAAGAAAACCTTCTGATGTATAATTTTCAAGGGAAACTTCCCACCACACCTCAGTAAACAGCATAGTTGGGCATTTTATGATTCCTTAGACATTTTTTAAACAATAACATTAATTTTAGTCGGATAGGATGGCTCCAAACAAGTGTTTAGTGCATCTAGAGCTTGGCACACACGGCACAAAAGGAGGTGCCTCTCCTCCCGAGGCAGCTGGGCAGCCAGCACAGGCAGTGGGTGCAGCACTAAGGGCTACCAGCCTCCGCACCTCCGCCCGGGGAACGCTGCCTGGCGCCCAGCACGTCCTGACTCAGACCTAAAATATGAAACAAATGGTTTGAATTCTCCCTTGGAGGGATGCCGTACTACGTAAGTGCCAGCAACAGCATTTCAGCCGTCCTCGGCAGCAGCCCACCGCCGAAACGGAGACACTGCTTTCCCCCCACTGCACGGCGGAGGTGCTCATTTGGGGGAACTCGCCGTGTGCGGTTTGGGATACGCAGGGAGGTGTGGATGGATTTACGCCGGCAGTGACAGCAACACGTGCTTTGGTTGCCACCAGTGAATCAAGCTGTAAATGACGTCTGTCGTGGGCAGCATTCAAAATTGTGACAGGGTGACAATACAGGGTACATGTGCACCATGTTAGGCTTTGAGCCATATTATTTTTTCCCTTCCTTTGACTTTTTTCTAAGCTTACAGATTTGGACACGGCTACTTCTGTTTTTTACCCAGGAAATACCGATTTCTTTAATTGAATACGTGTGACGATACAGGAGCCACGGTCGGCACAGGTGCTGAGTCAATGAGGTGCCCGGCTGCTCAGGAGATGCGTTTCCCTGCGGGTCAACAGGGCCCAGAGATGGAAACCGCGGCCGGGGCGTCTTCCTCGGTGACTCGGGGCGGGGGTGCGGGTGACTCCGGGACGAAAGGACCCGAGCAANCCCCTCCTTCCCCGCCGGCCCCACCGCCCTCGGCTACCGAGAGCTGGGGCCCAGCTCCTACAAGACGCAGGGCGTCGTCTGGCGCAGACCCACGGTAGGGCGGCGGTCCGGGTCCCGGCGGCGGTAGCATCCTCCCGCGGCACCACCGCGCCTTTTCACCCGGCTTTTCTCTTCCCCTCCTCCCCTTAAAGTGGATTTGATTTAATTCAGTAGGGGTTGTGCGTCAGTTGTTGGCGCTCTCCCTTCTCCCTCTCGGCCCACCCGGAGGTTCGGTTCTCCCTGTCGCTGCCCGGTACCGGCGGCGGGTCGGGGCGCGGCTGCTGCGGGCGGCCCCGGGCAGCACCCAGGCGGCTGCAAAATCCCGGTACCCCCGTTCTGTGAGGCTGCGGCCGCTCAGAGCACTGGGGATGTCCCTTCGCCCGGGGTCCGGGCTGGCAGGGTGACGTGCTCCACCTGGAGAAGAACCAACCAAAAAGCCGTTCGCCTCTCCGGCCTGAACTGTCTGTGCGGATAAACCACTTCCTTTGGGGAGCGCTCCGTGCTGTCGCCTTGGATAATTCTTTCCCTTAGCAGAGAGATGAGCTGACCGTGCGGAGGTTTCCTTTACAGGCCCTCGCTCAGCCTGTGCCTCTGGCTACCGAAGCAGCCCTGTCTGGCCACGGGAGCCATCGGGTCAGATGGACTCTGGGGTGCCCGGGCGTTTCTGAGAGACCCTGACGTAGGCAGTGGCAGGGAGGTAATGGCGGAATGGTGCGTGCATGTGTGTAAAAATGTAGTGGACCTCTTGGCACATACTGTGAAGTGAGATAGTTGCCCACAAGCTTTGGTCACCAGCTCCCTTTCTCACCGCGCTTAGTGTGTCTGGTGCCCGCACTCGGTCCTGACCCGCTCCATCTCTGTGGCGTTCACCTGCTGCGGTCAATCCCTTGTTTAAATTTGCTGCAAGTGGGGCCTTGTTCCCTCCCGTACCTGTGGATATATGTAACACAAGGCTCGTTTCCTTCCCAGGAGCTGTGTTCCAGTCCCCAGTTCATAGCCGGTGGAGCCACTCGCACGGACATCTGCCAAGGGGCCTTAGGTAAGGTGGAGGCAGAAAGCTGAGTTTCTAATGGAGGTGCTGCCCCGGGACACCACAGTTTACTCTAGGCTGTAACTCCCCCTGTAAATACATCCTTTTGCATCCTACTCCCTCTCTTCATAGCAAATCAGACCTTTCTTGCATTTCCTCTGCGGCTGTAGGTAGGGACCACGCGTGTTTGGCCACTGAGGACAGCCTTGCTGCGTGCACCAAGCAGGGATGACACAGACCGGTTTCCTGATGGCTTTTGTGATTGGCACCAGTTCCTTTCATGTCCGCATCCGTGTGCCTGAAAGCAGCCTGACTAATTTCTGCCTTTAACAGTCTGCTTAGGAGAGCAGTTGTGTGCGTAGCGGAGTGTTTTTTTCCCCAGTGGGAGAGTGTGCTGCCGAGCAGGAGGGAGCCCCTGAAACCTGGAAGGATGCAGTATGGAGAAAACAAATTGTACGGGGGGGATTCCCTACTGCTCGCCAGCTCCCAAGGAGAACAAAACTGGGATATTTCAGGAGGGATGGGCCAGCCTTTGAGCCCTCTGCTTTTGCAATCGCTGCTGCTCAGTTTGAGCGATGGCAATCCCTCAGTCAGCTGCTCGGCTCCGGAGAAGCCCCCGGAGCTGCAGGGAAGCCCCAGGGGACAGTGCGTGGCTTAACCTGGCTGTGCGTGCACGGCTATCCCCGTCTCCAAGCCTCTCTCCTGCCTTGCCTGCCAGAAGGGCTTTTCGGCAGGTGCCTGGTGCCTCTCCTCCCAGAAGGCAGCACGAGGAGGACGGCTGTGGGGATGCGAGAGGAAAGAAGCTGAAGTGGAAGCAGTGAGGCTCCTATTTATCCCATAACTGTAGGGAGACAGTTTTAGGTTAGACTGGTAGCGTGGTTGAGGGAAAGCCCTTGGTATAGGGAGGCACAGCTAATACGTGCCGTGTGTTGTGCTTTCGCAGTGGGGTTGGCAAAGGAATGAAGTTCTGTTTGTTTGCTTTTCATCAGCGTGCTATTAGCCATGTTACGGCTTCTTAGTTTCTAGTCCCGCTGCTGCTATTTGTGTTTTCATGTCCAGAAATATAATGGATAGGGAAGCTTATTTCACATAATTTGTGCTTATTTTTTTCTGTCAGAAGTTATTTAGGTTAGTGTTTTTTAACAACTAGATACAATTTGTGTAAAAAGCCCTGACATTAAAAAAATATTTTGATTGCGAATTTAGTTCTCCTCATGCCCCAGTATCATCTGTGGCAGGGATTAGGCTCCATTGTGTAATTGGTGAAGTCCTTGGCATGTCACCAGTTTCTCTTTTTTTTTTTTTTTGGCAAAAATCGTGTCCTAGTGCTTAACACACACGCCAGACATCTGTCCTTTTTTTTTTTTTTTTTATTGGGAGTCTGTACGGCTAAGGAGTTGTTCAGCTTGAAATTAGAGTTTATTGTAATGCCGTTTCAGCATCTGGCATTTTGTAGAGATGCTGGTTTCTGAAGGCACTTAGTTGCTTTCTGCCTTCTGCAGGCTCCCAGCTTTTCTATCCTGATGTCATGGCATCAAAAGCACTGGAATGAAAGATTTTTAACTTTGTTTTCGAGTTGTGGAGTTGCTGTTGCTAATGCCAAACCTTGCTTTGAATTGATGAAAGCATTCATTGCCTTAATGGTTTCTGGACCAGTCAGATGTTCTCATGAGGTTGTATGGTATCACCAAAGGATGCAAACTGACTGACACTTGGTATTATTTTACCTCCTGAAACCATATTTGAATAGGAGGTTGGCTGTGGTTTTGGTTGTATTACTGTTTTCACCACGACTAAGTACTGCCATGACTCACCCCGCTATCTTCTTATTCTGGGCAGGATTTTGGTATTGTGTGACAGTTTAGTGGTTGATTAGGAATTAGATGCTTATCAATCTTTTCTTTGTATTGCCATTGAGTTACTAAGAGCTGGTATTGAATCTCTGCTTTTTCACACAATGAGGCTAGCAGATGTGCTGTACAAATGGGGTGTGTGTGTGTGTGTGTGTTTGTTTGGGTTTTGCCATGGCCACATCTGACACCAGCATTTGTATCGATATATTTGCTTAAGCTTCCATTTACTTGAATTTTGTGTGCTGACACTGATGTCCCATCACATTTTGGGATGTTACAGAGAAGACTGCACTGGAAGATGCTCTTGGAAACCTCTACCTTTTATTATGTTGCTTTTTTTTTCCAGGGGAAACTTTTGTAGTCTTATTTATTCTCCAAAAGGCTTGATCACAAAGCAACAGACCTGTAGCCACGTGGAGTTCATGGCTGTTGCAAAGCCATTTGGAACATCTTAGAGTACTGCAGGGACAGATGAGGCATCCAAAGCACATGCACCTATCACTGCTGCAACAGGCTTCTTGGCAGGGGATGTGTAACTGAACAGCTCAGCTAATGAGCAGTGGTACAGGTGTTCCTTTTAGCCCAAGAGTTTTTGGTTTGACGCAGCCTATACATTTGTTTAATTGTTCTTGACCTGGACTATATGATACTGTGATGCACAAAAGGCATAGCTGATCATCAGTGCAGGAAAGGCTGTCCCCTCATCCAGGCAGCAGTTCGCTAGGTTCTCCAGACACCAAAATTCTGCCCCGTGGGCTTTGGATTATCCTTTATTGTGGTTTAGTTGCTTTTTAGAAGAAACTTTTAAAGGTGAGTAATTGGGAGTTAGTTTTGCAGTATCAGATCTGAAGCGGATGATGGTATTTGGCTCAGGCAGTGCATGGGATGTGGTGACTCATTACAGCGGAGGGGAGGAACCAGTCACACAGAGAGGAAACTTATTCACCCTTAACCGCCTTCTTTGGAGGGGATGTCACCATGGTATCACAACACAGGGGTATACACAGCGCAGTATCTCTCGTCTGCTGGTTAGACACAGGTGTCTCCTCCTTAAATAAAAATGTGTGGAAAAATAATGAATTGGCTAGGATGAATTTAGAAAATTAGATGCATGGTTTTCCCACGCTGGCAACTGCTGTACTTAAATGGGTGGTCACAGCCTCATGTTTCTAACCAGAAAGCTTCCTGGAGTCCCATAGTATTAATATAAATACATTCTGCCGTTGATGTAGTTGTTAATCTATAGTAATGAGTGTTTTAAAATAATGACATGTCTGTGATTGGCTGAATGTATGTTTTTTATTTGACCCCATACTCTTACATGGGCTGTGACCAGAGGAGCTGCTTTTCACTTACACCCTTCCAGGTGCTTCCTGGGGATGCTTTGCTTGTCTTTGCTCTCCAGAATGGCCAATTCTAAGCCCTTATGGCTATTTGTGCTTGCCTTGCAATTGCATTTTTTGTAGCATTCTTGTTTATAGCTGGAGATTAGGTAGATGCAGAGGTGGATGCATAGAAATAAGAAGTAAAACATTGATAGCAACAAAAAGGAAGCATGACAGGAAAAAATAGTACTTGTTGTTAATACAAATAAACTCACAGCCTGGTAATATTCCCGTTTCTGATAACTTTGTTCTGCCTAATGTATTGCGCATTTACAAAAATTCTCCATGATTAACCTAGCCTTGCTAACGCTCCTTTCAAATTCTTCATGTAAGTAACCTGTGTGTTAGCCTCCTCTTGGACTGTCCTCCTCTATCAAAGGAAGATCACTGTTAAGAGCTTCATGAAAATACCAGTTCTTATAGTTAAGACTGTTCGATAAAGACCCTGCTCAGGCTTACTTAGTGCAGGCTAAAACTCTAGGTATTATCACAAGATCTGTTCTTGTCCAGGCTTTGAATTATCAAGTCTACTTTTAGTGATGCCTATTCAGAAATGGAGAGATGATATCCTGACTGTTGAGCGCTTTTAAATGTGAAAACCAGAGGATGGTATGTCTGCCATATATGCTGCATGTGCCTTTTAACGTTGAGAAGACCTTGCCTAGAGTTGTCAGAGTTAAGATCTATGCTTGTCTGACTCCAGATTCTCCTTAGAAAACAGTATAAAGCTCAACAGAGAGGTTTTACAACAAAGTCTACTGTTTCCTTCTCTTAATGTCTTCCTTGATGGGAAAGCTAGGAAGTAAAGGAAATTCTTTATAAACTCTGCTTATGGGCTTAGAGGCCCTCTGGGGGGGGGAGTTTCTCCTCCTTGAACTTCAGTGCTTCTCATCTTCTGGGGGGAAACCTGACTCAAAGATGTATTACAGCATTCAAGGGTGTATGCTCTTAACCTAGACGCCTCACCAGCTTCATGACCAAGGCTTCCTGAGCTACTGTGGTCATGTCAAGTTGTTCACTTACTCTTTCTGTGCTGCTCTGCCTGCCCAGCCTCTGGCTTGTTTATGGAATAGAAATGTTAATATTTCTTTAGAAGAGTGGTGGGACAGCTGCTCTCTGACCCAGACTTGCTACTGATTTAAATCAACACAGTTTTTCTGAGGGTTGTAGTAACCTTAATGTGAAATGCTCTGGGGGTCTCTTGGAGTGGTCGAGTTTGCCTGGTCAAGTAAGGCTGTGCAATGTGAACTCTGGTTTATGCTGCAGGTTGAGCAATTGAGAGGGAAAGCACCTCCACAGCTGACTGCGAACAAGGGGCATAGGGCGTTTCTCTAGCTGTTTGCACCACCCGACAGAGCATGCATAAAGTGCCTTCAGCTCTGCCTCCAGCTTGGTGGTAAAGGCTGGGAGCTGCATGGTTTTACCCAGCTGTGCTTTAGGACTAGCACAGCTGTGCTGAGTGAGTTGAGTTGCTGTCTTTCTGGGTTTATCTAATTTAGTCTGGATCTGCCTAACCACGTGAAGGCATCCTAGAAGTCTAGGTAAGCATACCTGTGCTGGCTTTAGCCTAACTAGTGTAGGTGTGAGATGCCAGAGAGTCACTTTGCTTTTGAGTTGTGCATGCCTGTCTGTAAAAGCCTTGCAAAGCCTGGGACATGTGCCAGTGTTGGTCTGCTGCTTGGACAGGCACCTCTCTGTGGGTTATCAGTTATTTGGCCTCTGTGCTGAGATGAGACTGCTTAACCTATTGGTTTGTATGTTTGTGACTTGTCTCATGCCTCTTCCCAGTGTTCAGGATGCTTGGAGATTGGTGTTAGTTAGAAGTTAAAAGTGTCACTAAGGCTTGCTGACTTTTCCCAGAAGTGAATTATTGTTCTGTGGAGGGGACAGTGGCACAGCAGGGAGGATGAAGATCTCTTTTTCTTCTTTTAGGATTTTGTTGGTCTTGATAACACCAAGGAACCTGTGGTTCCTGCATGCTAGAATAGGAATGTCTGGAGGGGGGGAGGCCAAGGGTTATCCACCTGTGTTGCAGTGTCAGGGTGTTGATGGAGAGTGCTCAGCTCTCCTGCGGTGTGTGCTGGTCCAGTGCATGTGTGTATTTACGTATGTTTCTACTGCCAAATACAGAACTGCTCTCTTGACCCAGAAGAGGCCTGTCACAAGCTGTGACCACCTTTAACTCAGTGAGGTGACAGAAAGACTTTTTTGTCTGGGTTAATGAATTGACTTGCTGTGTGATGAGTGCCAGTGGGAGAAGAGCAAGTTAAGGAGGAAGGAGTGGAGACAATATGATATTAATTCAGAGGTGGTATGGTATTAATTCAGCCTGACCCCACAAGAGCCTCAGTCAAAGTGCCAGGGCTGTTCTCTAGCAGGGAGTTGCCCTTGGACTTGAAGAACCCCAACTCTTGTTCAGAGACTAGCTGTTTTGGAGACTTAATAAAAATAGGGATCCTTAGTACAGAAGGGATCTCTGAGCAGTGTCTCCCAAGTGATTACCATGTTGGCTTGTTTGAAGACTCCTATTGCCAAAAAACCCACAAAAAAACCCTTTGTGCAGGCAGGCTGTGTATGGGAGATCACAGATCTAAGCTGAACCAAAGTTGAAGTCCTGTTGTTGCCTTTTGGCCACAGGGTTTGTTTGCAGAGCTCTTTAACATCCTCCTCTGTAAGGAGAATTGCTGTGAAGAGTCACTGCTAAAGCCCTCGTGTGGCTGGGGGACAGAGGATCATACTGTTAATTATAGAGTAGCCCATCTAAAAATGTCTTTTAGTATCTTCTGACCCAGTCTCTTTCCCAGCAAGCAGAGCTGCTGTGCTTGGCAGTGCCTCCGAAAGCACCCCCGTACCAGAGGGTGCACGGCTCCCAGGGAAGAGTTTTATGTTCAGTTCTTCCCCTCTAGGTTATGAAATAGTAACAGCATCTTGGGTTTGGAAACTATTCTGAAATTCCACGTCTTCCACCTTTCTCGAGATGTGAAAAGGGCCGTGGGACAAATGTCATTCATAGAGATACTGCTGGGGATCAGCTCCGAAAAGCGACGGGCAGCCTGGAGGGAGCTGCCGGTTGCCTGTGTTCCTCCTTGCGCTAGCTGAGCGGTGCTGGCTTTGGGGGTGACCAGGAGCTGCTTCTCCCTGAGACTTTCTCCCAAGCAGCCATTTGAACCCCAGCTTCTCACCGGCCAGCTTGTCACCCTTGTCCCGTAGGAGCGAGCCGGCTGTATAAAAGCTGCTGCTTTGCTGGCTTCTGACTTGCAGCTGCGACTGGTTCATGCTTCTTGAACCTACAGGATGACTCTGTAGGGTCTAATGTGTAACGCTGGCTTTTCCGTGTCCACAAAGCAAGGCAACAGCAGATCTGGTAATAGTAACAAGGAGTTTTGTGTTGGATTGTGGGAGCCAGGGGATCAGCTGGGTCTTTAGATCTCTAATCACCGAGCTAACGGGCTGAGCAGCAAGGTAACCACTCTGTTAAAGTAACACTGGTTTCTGAAAATAATTACAAAAAAATAGAGGTAATGTTTATATAGTTGTGGTCTCCTCCTCCCTCTTGCTTGGTGTGGAAAAATACTACCCAGACAGCCTGGGCCCTGGGGCTCTGGCGTGCAGGCCCGGCGTAGGTTGGCTCCCTCCCGGGAAGGGTGAGGCGGTGTGTGGGCCTGGGGAACAAGGCCTGCCTTCAGACCTTTCCTGACTCCCCGCTGACTACAGCCAGAGACGGGATGCAGGACTCCACAGAGAGGCCTCTAGCAGGAGCCTCCAGAGGTGTGAAAGGAGCTCCTGTTTCGTAGGAGTCTGGCAAGGACTTAAAGGGAGCTCGTCCGTAGGGTAGGCCTCTGGATGGCAAGGCAACAGGCGTTTATTAAATATGGAGAAGGGAAAGGAAAACAGCCTGTGTTTGAGAAATCACTGGCCTTTTGAGGGGAAACTGCAGCCCCGAGTCCCTGTGTGTGTCTGCAGGCCCTGCTCTTCGCCTTTCCCCCATGCTGCTTCCTAACCTGTAGCTGCTCAATTGAATATTAAGGTTTCTTTCAAATAGTCCCAGCATGGGTGATAACTGTGCTGGTAGATCATAAAAAGCCTGCTTTTACTTTTTTTTTTTTTTTTTTTAAATTACTCTGGTCTTGAGGAAATGTGTGTGACACTTGCCTGGAAATGGCACGTATTTGTGTATGTGTATCTGATCTGCCTTAGAGGTAAAGCAATGGGAGGGATCATATCACAGCTGAGGTGGTTATTAGTTATAACGTATGGCCCCTATGCAGTACAAAACCTAAAGAATAAAGTTTCAGTAATGAACTTTTTTATTTTAACAGGAGACTGTTGGCTCTTGGCCGCTATTGCCTCTCTCACTCTGAATGAAGAAATACTGGCCCGTGTTGTTCCCAAAGACCAGAGCTTCCAGGATAACTATGCAGGCATTTTCCACTTCCAGGTAGGCGGAAAACTGTCTCTTGCCATCCCCCCCAGTGCTGTTGGCCAGGAACTGGTGTGGCTGGTCATGTCCACGTGTGCGGTGTTTCCTGGAACACTTTGAGGGACCTCAAAGAGCCAGGCAGAGAAACATTGACATCCAGAAAGGGTGATGGTGGTGGAAGGAAGAAGACTGCTAACCAGAGCTGGGAGTAGGGTCTGTCTTTGTGGTCCCTCCTCCATCGGCAGATCCAGCTGAGGACATGCATCCCTGAACAGGGTGGGCGAAGCTGTCTGTGATGGGGATTGCTTTTTCTCTAGGAAATTGGTGTTAACAGATAAACATCCTGGTGACCTGAATGCACAGTGTGGACCTGTGACAAGGCATCTGTGCTCTCTTTCCAGTTCTGGCAGTACGGGGAGTGGGTGGACGTCGTGGTGGATGACAGGCTGCCCACCAAGAATGGGGAGCTGCTCTTCGTGCACTCAGCAGAGGGCAGTGAGTTCTGGAGTGCGCTGCTGGAGAAGGCCTATGCCAAGTGAGTCGAGGCCAGGGCATTCTCAACTGCACAGATACTATGCATTTAAGATGTCAGCCTAATTGTTACCCTTTAAAACTTCAGTGGCTGCTTTAGTAAAGCTTTGCCGACAGGTACTTAAGACAGGTAGCCAAAAGTACTGGCTTTGCTGCGAGCCAGGAAAATAGCTCTTGCATGTCATGGCAAGGCTGTTCCTAGGGTGCTCTCTTCCATCACCGGGGCCTGCGAAGCTCAGTTTCATGTGCTTTGTGCACCGGTGAGGGATTGCAGCAGTGGTGCTTCAGCATGCAAAGCACGCTAGTCCATGTGCCCAGGTCTCTGTTCAAGGTGAAGATGCTCAAATCCAAATTTCATTTGGGGATGGCTGGGGAGAAATTCTGCCTTCTAACATTACTATTTTCAACTGACTTAGGAAATTGAGCTAATTTAGATCAGCTGAAAATCAGACTCCTATTTGTTAAAGGGATTAAAATACTATGTGGAACTAGAGGGGCAAATTGTTTGGTCTTGATTTTTTTTTTTTTCCATTCCGATAGTGTTCATGACTTTTGTCATTGATATGACTGAACCCGCAACCCATATACGTGATCGTGTAAGATTTTTATGCTGGGCTTTACCAGTACAGAGGTGTAAGAAGCAAAGCCGCATGGGGTGCGGGGTGTGCGTTCGTAGCTGCTGTGGTGCTGTTGAAAGCATAAATGGTGTGACAGTTGGCACAACTGCGTGCCTCTCTCCGAGAGAAGCAAATAGGGAGCCTGATGGTTGTGTGTGTGAGAAGAGGAAAATAGGGAGTCTGATGGTTGCATGTGTGTGTCCCCTTTCATGCAGGCTGAACGGATCGTACGAGTCACTCTCTGGTGGTACCACCACTGAAGGTTTCGAGGACTTCACTGGTGGAATTGCAGAATGGTATGAGCTGCAGAAGGCACCACCCAACCTCTTCAAAATCATGCAGAAGGCTCTTCAGAAAGGCTCTCTCCTTGGCTGCTCCATTGACGTGAGTTAGCAGGCTCATTGCTGGACGCTCGGCTCTTGCTGTGCGTGCAGGCAGCTGGGGGATGGACCCATGCTCCAATCACAGGAGGTGCACAAAGGATGCTGGTCCCCCTCTGCCTATGGTTCTCTGCTTCTTTGACCCAAGAGCGTGACACAGGCGCATGCTTTTCTGGGGGCTTAGGTTGAAATGTAGACTTCATTAGTTCAGGCGTAAAAGCTCATTGCCTCCATTTTTTTTTTTCTTCCTTAAGCCCTTTGCTGTTTCATAGGTTTGTGGTAGCAAATCGTACAGGGAACTCATTATGGATCCCGACGTAGATCTTTGATCTTAAGAAAGCCCATAGCTTGGTAGCAGGTTGGTACAGGCTGAATGGGTTTGGGCAGAAAGCTGCTGCTAATGGCTTCTGCAGTCAGGTGCTCAGAGGTGGCAACATCCATCCTTGCCATAGCAAGGATCCTTGTGTTCATCGCACAAATCGTACCAAAATGTTCCCAAAAAATGCGGGCTCTGTTCTTGAAGCAGGGAGGTTTGGACTGTTGCTAGGCCTTTAAAAAGCTTTATTGAAAAACACATTGCCAAAAGCTGAACCTGAAGGAAAAGAGGAGCTTTGGCCCTGCCTGCAAGGATTCAGCATCGCTTTTAGCCTTACTGAAATGAGTCTGAGTATGGTTATTGTGAGAATCACCCTGCTCCCAAAGGAGATTACATCTTAGTTATGTCTAAAAGGGAGCTAAACTGTTTACAAGAATTTTGTTCATAATATAAACTCAAGTGTTTCCTCCCATTTTTTTAAACTAAATCAGAGTCAGAGGAGAGGGAAGCTTCGCAGCAGGAAAAGTACTTGGTTAATGTCAGCGTGCGACTTTGCAGCACTTTTGAGGCCTGTTTTACTCGTTTGCATTTAGATAAGAATCCAACATCTGGATTTTTTCCTCAGAATGATACAAATCTCTTCAGGGGTGGGGGGAAGTAAATATATTCCTTTGGTAAGTGCTGATGCTTTCTATATTATAAACTAATTATTAGTGAGTTTAGCCTTTGAAAAATCCCATAAAATCTTTTCTTCTCTTCTGTCAGAGAAATAGAGACACAAAAGTTAAGCATTACATGGAGAGCATGCTGCAGGGCAGTAATAGGGCTTGAATTGACAGCAGGAATCCTGCCTGCTTGATCCCACCCTCTTTTTAAGCTTCAGATATACTTGTTTAAAGATCACACACTTTGTAAATGGTGAGAAGGCAATGGCAAACATGCCATTTCATAGAGATTTAAGCATCTTTAGAGCAAGATGTCAAGCAGTCATTTTTTAGCAAGAAGGGACTTTTCTCTGCAGTGTTTATAGGCCATACTGTCCGAGTGTTGTAATGGCCACAGAAAAGTGAGAGGGTGATACGCCTTCAAATATGAATGGCATCCCAAGTGCAGCCTTTTCCCTTGCTCGGCAGGTGCTGGGGAAAGGAAGGGGAACCTCCCACCCCGCTGTGGAGCCGAAGGCAATGTTTTGACCTAGAAGCAAAGCACTGGGGCTTGCTGGAGCTGGGTGTGAGCCCTGGCAATGCCTAGGCAGCCTCAGGCTGATCATTCCCTATGTTCCTCTTGAGAATGTGGAGTTGATTGTGTGTATTTCCTTTGTACAGTGTTTGAAGATGCATGAGAGGGGATATACCACACCAAGTGTTTTGGGGCCAGGAGGGAGCTTTGGTGTGGTGCAGGGCTTCTGGCATGTGCCCCGTGCCACGAACGTGCTCCGGCACCATCATGTGTGCTGCTGTCCCATCTCCCTGCTCTGTCACACAGATCCCTCTCGTTGCCTCAAAACCACCCTGCAGCCTCCCAGCAAGATTAAAGCTTCGTTAGAAGGGGAAGTTTTGCTCCGTTGGATCCCTGGCTCACAGGAAGCCACGCTCACCGATTTTTCTTTGCTCCTCCAGATCACCAGTGCAGCAGAGACGGAGGCAGTCACTTCCCAGAAGCTGGTGAAGGGACACGCGTACTCAGTCACTGGGGCAGAGGAGGTAGGTGCGCTTCTCCAAAGGGGTGAAATGCTGCCGCCTTTGTGCGTAGCCTTCCCCGGGCCGCGGCAGCCACAGATTCACCTTCACCTTGGCAAATTCTTCCATTTCATCTGTTTGTCAAATCAGGTTTTGAGTCCATTCTTTCTGAAGAAATAGTGAATTAGTTGGCATGTTTTGGATAAATGCAAACTTGACTTCGTGGGGGTTTGACCAAAAAGACCCCTTTTTTTCCATAAGCGCTGCTATTTCCCAGCAAGGGGAGCAGTGGGAAGCCCTGTGCAGAGGGCACACTACCCTCTGCTGGTGACCGGCCCCTCAACATGTTTCTGTGTAGCAGGCAGCACTGTATGTTAAACACACAGCAAGATGCGTGAGAGATGCGTGCCAAGCAAGGAAAAAAGCAAACAAACAAAAAAACAAATAGTATTGTCCCTTAAATGCCTTCTGAACTGCGCCTTTTGGCAGGGCACAGTGTTTGAACTCAAGGTGCCTGTCCAAGAGCAAGTGACTGGCGAAGGCAAAGCGAGTTAAAACAAAAGAAGCAGGTCACGGCGTCCTTCCAGGTGTGTAATGGACTTTTGGTCACTTCACCGGCAATTGTTTCTGAAATACCTCTGAAACTTCAGTGTGAGGTGTAGGGAGCCGCTTAGATGTTGCGCTGAGGTGGAGGCTGGTAACAGGCAGGTTTATGTGCGTGCGTTTGGTCCTCCTCTCACAGCAAAAGCAGCAAAGAGGGAGTTTGACCTTAATTCACAAAGGGGCATGATTTAGCCAGGCTTTTCCTTTGGAGATACGTGCAGGCTTTGTAAGGATAGTTTATCTTTGGCACTGGAGCATCATTTCTGGACTCTGCTGATGTTCTGCGCAGTTTTTTGGCTTCAGGCTCCAGAGGTGTGCCAACTCCTTCCTTAAATTTGTGCCATGCGTTTCTCCATAAAAACTGGGTATTCCCACTGAAACGCATACAGCTTTGCTGGGCTGCACTCTGTGCACGCAGAGATCAGCATGTAACAAGCCAGGGCCTCAGCGCAGCGCGAGCAGGTGCTGTTGTGGCAGGGCTGGCAGTGCTGTGCCGTGGGGCGTTTGTGTTGTCAAAGGAGTTGCAGCCAGACTGAGTATCCCACCTCCTGTGATAGGTGCAGATCAGAATACATACAGGGAGGGGGAAAAGGTATTTGAATGTGAAAGGGCAGTTTGTACATAGATGATAGCTTTAGAGAAATACCCCCTTCTGCCTGCTTTGTGGCAGTCCTGTAGCAGCTTTATGTTTCCTTTGCTTGAAATCCTGTCAGAGGTAACTTTTTTAGTAGCACAAAACAGAGATTTTGAACTTTGTACAAAAACCTTCCCTAGACCAGCTCGGCTGCGTGGAGCTCATTCAAAATCCGTTTGATTTCATGTCTTTTGGACCAGATGAATGCATGTTTTGTATATACACCGTAGTGGTTGTGTAGCACTGGGAGACTTACTCTGTCATGTCCTTTAATTCCAATAGAAAAGGTGGGACAGAGTGCAGTGCTGAGTCCCTGGGTAACTCTCCATACAATTCTGATCCCATCAGGTGAACTTCCGAGGAACGGTGCAGAAGCTGATCAGAATCCGAAATCCCTGGGGGGAAGTGGAGTGGACCGGAAAGTGGAACGACAAGTGAGTCGATGGCTTGCGCTTTGCCCGTAGGCTTTTACTGCAGGGGTACGATCATGTTTCTGTTGTCACCTGTCTTCTCCCTATGTCAAATTCCTCCGTAAGTAACATCTGGATGTGATGTTCTCTCTGAGCTGTTTAAAAAAAGCATCCCACCACTGTCACTGCCCTTCATACAAACACCTGCCTGCATGTAAGGTAGAGTGGTTTGGTTGGTGGTTCCAACAAGCCTCTCTGTAGTTTCTGCTTCTTTAACAGCCAAGGTTCAGTGGTGAGCTTCTGAAAACTTATTTTCTAAAAGGGCTTTAAAAATCCATTTCTGTTGTTAGCAGGGAAGGCTGGAGTTTACTCGCTTCTGTGGCTGGACAGTATTTATTCTGAGTCTTGCTTTTTCTAAAATAAAGCTTTGTTTCAGTCAAGGCATTAGCACTTTCTGAAAATAAAACTCTGCTTCTTATCTTTACCTTGGATATTTAGGAAGTGAGGTATTTAATATCCCAGGTCCCTGTATTTTAATTCTGCTGTGATTTGAGAGCTCTGGAGCTGCTGTCAGCTAGATATTGTGGAGTATTGCAATTGCGTGGAGCTGTAAGAAAGTGAAATCATTGTGCCAGAACAGCTACCTTAGGGCTTAACCTTTACTGTATCCTGTAGTTGATGTGGGGTTGCCTTTCAGCTGCCCAAACTGGAATGGTGTTGACCCTGAAGTGCGGGAGCGGCTGACAAGGAGGCACGAAGATGGGGAATTTTGGTAAGTACCACTAGGTTTCCATTCAGGCAGAAGGGAATGTCTTCTCCTCTGCTTTTTTCATATGAAGTAAACTCTCTAAGGTGAGTAAATTCACCCCAAATCCTAGTGCTAAATCACAGCAGGAGAGAGGGAGGATAGACAAAGTGGTTGTGTAGAAAACCTGTCCCTCCTAAGGAGACGTTTCCAGAGGCATTGACTCCCACAGGATGGCGTTCAACGACTTCTTGAGGCATTACTCCCGCCTGGAGATCTGCAATCTGACTCCAGACACCCTGGCAAGCGACAGGTACAAGAAGTGGAGCCTGCTGAAGTTGGATGGGAACTGGAGGCGAGGAGCCACTGCGGGGGGCTGCAGGAATTACCCAAGTAAGAGAAACTGGAGAAACCCTTTACTTGTCCACTTGTACTTTCTCTGGGAGCTTCTGGGAGCTGGTTTGGGGTGGCCTTTGGAGGAGGAGGTTGCAAAAAGTGCAAGTGTTTGGGAAATGTGGCTCCCTGATGAGGGTCTAGTGGTTGTAAAGGCTAGGGGGGAGTGTTAGATTTTCCTTCTCACAGCTGATTTTGGAAGTCAGAGCTGCATCTGTTCTAGCTGACATATATATATGTCATATATATGTGCTGATTTCAATATATCAGCACAGTTGCTTTCAAATAAGCCTCTGAGCAGTTTGCATAAATCCACTTCCCAGACACTTTCTGGACGAATCCACAGTATTTAATCAAGCTGGAGGAAGAAGATGAGGATCCTGATGATCCTGAGAGGGGCTGCACTTTCCTCATTGGCCTAATTCAGAAGCACCGTCGGAAGCAGAGGAAGATGGGAGAGGACATGCATACCATTGGCTTTGCAATTTATGAGGTGAGTAAGGCAGTAGAGATGCAGGAGAGGAAAAGGAAAACTCACTCGCACTGTAGATGGGGTAGTGCAGTTCTCAGACTGGGCAAGGAAAATTCCACTTAGACATTTAGAAAATTATCCTCCACAAAACCAGCAGTTGAGCACAGGGACTGGTACCCAGAGAGATAATGGAATCTGCGTTCCTGGCGATATTTAAACCTAGGCTGGACAAGGTCTTGAGCAACAACGTTAACTTTGATACTGGCCTTGCTTTGAGAAAGTTGTTGGACCAGATGACCTACAGAGGCGCCTTCCCACCTGTAATATTCTGTGCTTCTAAATGGAGGAGCAGAACAAACTATTTAAAAAATGAAAATTAAAAGTGCAGAAATCCAGTCTCCCCTTCACTTGTCAGGCTGTGGTGAAAAGTAGCAGAATGAGAGCAGCCATGGTAGGGATATGACCCTCACTGGGACACCTATGCTAGCTTGGGGAGTGTGAACCGAGCAGCAGAACCAGCCAAAACACCTGTAAAACTACTTCTGCTGAATGACGGTATGGTTAACTCCTGAAGTAGGATGTTTTGTACAGAGCTGCAAAGCAGCTGTGCTTAACTGGCAGTGAAAATAGGAATAGTGGTCTTGCCCGCAGGTTGCTCTGTAACCGTAGGCAATACGTGCAACTCCTTGCTTTCTCAATATCCCAGCTTTGGAAAAGCTTGTCAGAGAATCTGGTCCCCAGAGGCAAATAAAGTTTAAAGCAAAGCTAGGCCCCCTGAACCCGTAAGGAAACAGAAAACTGCATTATTGTCTTGCTCAGCCCCTGCCTCCTCTCCTGATGCTGGAGAGGTCAGAGGGGCAGGAGGGTGAAAGAGAAGGTGGGAAGAGATAGTAGAGAAACTGAGTCTACCAAAGAATATCACGGTGGGCTGCAGGGTAGAAGGTCAGCAGGAAACAACAACCAGCCTGGCTGTGTCCGTGCCATGCTGTGCCCACACTGCCCTGGCTGAGCCTCCCCTGCCTCCAGGATGGAGTTGGGAGCTGAGCCAGCAGTCAGCGCTGGGTGATGTGGGCTCAGTGTTCACCTTCCCCTGCCAGCCGAGT
>VXBL01001750.1:73191-133648 GCA_013400195.1 Aramus guarauna
TTTTTTTTTTTTTTTTTTTTTCCCCAAGTGATGTACCGGCTAACCAAGAGTGAAAAGCAATAGCCCTGGAGCTGCTGTTCAAGAAGCAAATAACTCTCTCCTTTTCTCCTTGCAGGTGCCCCCCGAGGTACGTAGCATGCGTTGGTGGTCAAGGTGCAGAGTCGGGGCTGAGTGGCTTGTGGGAAGAAACAGTTCAGAGGATCCTCCTTCACTGCAGGACAATATTGACTGTCTAGAGTCTGAAGTTAGAGGCCGTTTATTCTGGAAGGGGCCTTGAGCCCACGTTGCATTTTCAGAGTGTCTTGGGTTGGGATAAGAGCTCTCTGTACTGCAGAAACTCACCAAAGCTGCTCTTCCACGGGTTGTCTCCCAGCCAGGACCCACACCTCCTCCACCAGAGCTCAGCTGTTTTTTCTCAGGTTTGCACAGAGTTCATGTTTGACACACAAGTAATATTCCAAGGAGATGTTTATTTTCATTTCCCTAAGCACAGTCTTTATTGGTTTCTCTCTGTTTCTACCCGCAGGTAGCTAATAGCATGCCCCAGGGATCAGAGAAGGGTGGCAATGCAGTGGGATGCCTATGCAATAGGAGGCAGGGCTGCAGGTGCCTGGGAGCTGTTGCTCCTCAGAGGAAGGAGTGAGGTTGAGTAAAACACCCATGTAATCTCACTATGTGGCCCGCTGTACCTGTGAGGGTGCGTGCAAAGCGGTTGGGGCACCTCACAGCTCCCGAGGCTACGCTCAAACCAGCCGCTGCTATGTAAAATGTGGTTTTGTCAGGAAGGAAATAGTGCTGCCAGTTAATTAAACTTCTTACTTACCTGACAGTACTCTGTCAGCCGCTCAGCTCTCACCCAAGTAGTCCAGAAACCTGATTTCCATAAAATAGAGACTCTAGCTACAGTCCCGTGACTTTTCTCCCTATCCCCACCCCCCAAAAAAAGTGGAATTTTATCTACCACCATGGCAGCAGGTCTGGCAGGTTTTGCATTCTTAAAAATCCAGGAGAACGAGAAGGGGGAGATTTCTGAACCGTGCACATTCCCAATGTTTGCTTCTAGAGCTGAACTAGCCCACCTGTAAGACCCTGTGCACGAGAATTTTTTCTGGGAGATGTTACGCTCCAAATACACTTTTATAATGCTTAACATTTATTTTATTCTTGGAGCCCTCGGTAAGCGGGCTCTCTGCCTTAAGGCAGCCTGACCTCAGAAGCAGAGCTGAGTTGCGGTCCCTTGGTGGCACTGGCTCTGGGGACTGGAGGGACATGGGTGGTAAGCCATCTCACTCTACAGAAAAATAGTTGGTGGAAGAAATAGCCAAATGTTTTCACACACCCATCCTCATCTCAAAAATATAAGCATGACCTGAATGGTTTATTGAGATTATCTGCAAAATATGTTTGCAGCCACAGCTGAGGAGTGCTGTGGTGGGATGCACCCACCCCCTTTCTCTTCTCTTTTTTGGATCTGTTGAACAGACATCTCTTGGTTGTTTGGGGTTTTTTTTCATACATAACTAACTGTTATATCTATTATGATTTCAATTTTTAAATGCAAATACATGCAAACTGTTGGGTTTGGTTTTTTTTCCTTCTTTCTTTGCTTGCCATAAGTTTTCTGGCCAGACAAATATTCACCTGAGCAAAAACTTTTTCCTGACCAACAAAGCAAGAGAAAAATCAAACACCTTTATCAACCTCCGAGAAGTGCTGAACCGGTTCAAGCTCCCTGCAGGAGAATATATCATTGTGCCCTCAACCTTCGAACCCAACAAGAATGGAGATTTCTGTCTGCGTGTCTTCTCTGAAAAAAACGCAAACTCCACGTACGTAGCTTTTGTAACCATGTAAGAGCAGTATGGGCACGTGGGTGATCTCTGGCCCCTCTCGCGGGCGTGGAAGGATGGAGCAACCCAGGGCTGGGGTACCTCAGCTTCCCGCAGGGAGCAGGAAGGGCGATGTGCAACCACGCTGCAGGGATGGGGTCACGACAGTTCTTGTTTGTGCCCAGTTTCCCCACAGCTCCGGTTGGTCTGTGGAGAAAAGAAAACCCCAGAGCGCAGCAGGCTGGGCTCTCCAGTTGGGAGACAGAAATGCGCGTGCTTTCGGCTGTTTGGGAACACGCTGGTCGCAACAATTGATCTCATGCCTTTGAGATCAGGCTGGAAAAAAATTCGGGATGCTTGCTTAACCAAATTACACCTTTGATAAAATGGGTTTTAATGGAACTGGCTCAAACCACACCATTAGCTGTGAAGCTGTGAAAAAGTTTAGATGTGTCACGTCTTAAAGAGCAGCTGGGCTGAGGCCTTGGGAAGAGGCGTGGGATCTTTTGTATTGAGTTCCTTTATTCAGAGCAAGCAAAAACCTTTCTACTGTTCTGTAATCTTTTGTTGTGTGTTTCTGTAGCAGTGAGAAAACTCTGATGTCAGTTGTGTGAAGGCACATTCAGCTTTGATGGACCCTTAGTGGTGCATAAGCACCTTCTGTAGGTGTGATGCATTACTGGATAGGGGGGGGACAGAGTGAAACACTTCTCCTCCCACTCTGTCACATCAGAATGACTTTCAGTCTTTCACTTTTGCTGTTTAAAAGGAGAAAAAAAAAATTACTGGATAGAAGTTTGATTTGCACCCAAGAGCCTGGGCCTGGGCCGAGATCTGTAGGCTGCGGCACTAAGCGACCCAAAGGGTTACTTATGTCTGACCCAAAATCCTGTCTGTGACTCTGCAGGATGTTGCGGAGTTTGTAATGTGTTTTGAAAGTCTTGTTGCCATAGTTAGCAAAATACTGCTTTCACTGGTGGTATGCAGCGTCTGTGGCTGATTTAATCCAGTAACCTCGGAGCTTTGAACACTCATTATTCCCATAATTTAAAGAATCCCTCTTTAACTGAAACTTGAAGCGAGGGCATCAGAAAAGTGACTTTCTTTGGTTTTAATATTGGTTTCTTTATTTTTCCAGGGTTATAGATGATGAAATTGAGGCCAATTTTGATGAGGTATATCTTAAATGTTTTAAATTGAGATAATTTTGTCATAAATAAGTCGGTGTGCCTGTTCCGGATGCAGGGCAGCGTTTTTCTATAGGCGTTGTCTTGAACTGTCATCCCACTTGGGAAACAGATCTTTCAATATCTGTAGTTGAATGTCCAGCAAATGGAAACATCATAAGCAGTAATGGGAACGTGCATTGTCCCTTATCCTGAGTGGTGAGCTTGGGTTTCCCAGGTAGAGGAAATCAGGTATTCTCTGCGGAGGTAGCTGGAGCCATGAGAAATTCCCTTTGCTCCCCAGGAATCCGGGATTGCGCTCCTTTAGCTATGGGGGTGTGTTTGCACGTGGTGATGTTTCCATGAGTAAGAAGAGGTTCGCCATAGGTTTAGTCTTACTGGAGCTAGGGATGTTTTGCCTACCAATGCATCTACCGCTTTGGGTTTGGTTTATTTGTGCAGGGTAAGAACTACATTTTGCTTGTTTTTCTTTAATGAAGATAGCTAGTCCAACAGTAGTAGTAGCAGCAGCAGCAACAGTGAAGTTCTGAATTTGGTAGTGATTTTTTAAAAAATAAAATAATTTTTTAATTTTTAATTTTATTTATTGAGTAAAAGCCATTGCAAAAGTTCTTAATTCCTGCAGTGTTTTCAATGCCAGCATTTTGAGGTGCCCCTGAAAATAAAAGTGATTAAAATCAAAGTAAAAGCACTTTGTACCTTCAGCTTTTGCATTTAAATTGTTTTTCACTAGGTGCAAGGGAATGCACTAAGTCTTTCTTGGGCAGAAAAGTTCCTCCTTTTCATATTCTCTATTTCTCTCTCCTAGACTGAGATCAGTGAAGATGACATTGAACCCAGCTTTAAAAAGCTTTTTGGACAGCTAGCAGGAAGTGTGAGTATTTTTCTGTTAACATTTTGCTGGTAACATGGGTGAGTTGGTAAGAGAGATGCCTCCCCCAGGATGGAGTTGAATTCTTGTGCTGAGTCAGATCTTGAGCGTATGCATAATTGTGCATGCAAAAAATCTGTGTAGTTACCCGTCTGCTTACACAACAGATTTGTGAGTGCTCCTGGCAAACAATCTCTCCTCTCTTTGAACTGCAGGCTTGATTTTTATCTCTGCAGGTCCCCAATTTTGTCCTTCAGGCAGAGTATTTGGTGCAGGCACATGGGTCCCTCTGGGAGATGACGAGGGCTGGGCTTTGCCTTCTCCCCAGGCTGCCCTTGCCTGCCCGAGGGCTCAGCCAGACCCCACAGCCCAATGTGCTAATGCCTGGGAATTCGGGGTGCTCCCAGGAATGTTTCCACCCAAGGGAAACTTGGAACATCGGGAATGTTTGAACTTGGCCAACTCTCCCAAAGGAGTCAGAGGCTGCTTATGAGATGGTGTCTGCAGTTCACAGTGAAGAATTTGCTTTCCTCTTTTCTGCAGGATGCAGAGATCTCTGCCTTCGAACTGCGCAACATCTTGAATAAAGTCATGGCTAAACGTAAGTGCCGCCTTCTAACCGTGTCTTCAGCTGGCCACCAGCAGGTTTCCGGCATGGCTGTGAGAGCGCAGAGCGCAGCACTGACCTGGGCAGAGTCAAACTCCTGGGCTCTGCCCCAGACCTGCAGCTTGGCTCTCCGTATGGCCGCGGCCACGTGCTATCTCTGGTCCTTCAGCAGGCTGTGGAAACACTGGGGCTGTGCCTACGCTGAAGGTGTGTTTCACAGGACGTGTGCTTTGGTACGGTGCGCGTGGGTGCGTTTCATCTCAGTGTGGGCTACTGGGAATTGGCTCCCAGAAGATAGACAGATTTGATTAATGCTTTATAATAATCAAGAGAAGGTGTTGGTGCTATGTCAGTATTGAACCACTCAAGATCCAAACAGTAGCCCAGCCAATGGTCTGGGGTGTCCCTAAGGAGGAGGAGAAACTTTGAAACTTGGGGCTTTTTTTTTTTTTTTTCTGTGAAGTGATTCAGAGCTTGGCTTTGCATTATTTTCCTTTCCATGAAACAGCGCTTGAGAAATAATTGTCTCTAATTTCCAAAGTGAAATTTTAGCTAGGACTGTGTTGTATGTCTGTGGATCAGCCAGTTAGCAGTGGCGTATTGCTGGTTACCAGGCTTGATTTATGTTCTTCCCTTGCATGAAGCTACCTACCACTGCCCTCCATAGGTCAGAAGTCTACATTGTCCACAAAAGTCCACCCTTGTCTTTGCAGGCAGACAATAAGTGCAGGAAAGCTTTATCTCTATCTCTTGCTTCTCTGGAACACCTGCGAACCAGACTAACTGGGCTGTTTGCTTGGGGAAGCATCGCAGCTAACTTTCACCCTAAGCCTCTTTGCCAGGACATCACAGTGGGCTGCTTATTAGCATCCATTTGCCTGTTTCAGTGCTGTGTCCCCCTTGTGCAAAACAAGGACCATCTTACAACCCTTTGCCAAGAGCCTTGTAATTCTTGATCACGTGTCCTACCACCTGAAACTCTCCCTCACCAGCAAGTCCTGACCCTGCTGATCACACCTCTAAGTGAGCATTGCCTCCTGCTCTGCTGGGTGCAAAGGAGTTGGCAGAAGTCGTAGCTTACCTCAGAGGGCACACCTAAGCAACATCAGGCGAGAGTTTCCCATCCAGCACTTGAGGGCTATCTGTAGGCAGGTATCCTGACTGTAGCTCTACAGGCATCCCATCTCCACAGTCTGCATCACGCTAGGTACTTGCCAGATCCCAAAGGCTTCAGATGATACTGGTAATTGCCAGAGCAGGAGGCAGCATCCCCTGCTGCGCACCGCGCTCGTGTGGCCCAGGGATACAGCTGGACACCTATTCCCAGGGGAGGATTTGGAAGTAGGCAGAGGATTGCCATCGAGTAACTAGCAGGTGTAGATCACAAACAACGTAGAGCACTATGCAGACATTACGTAGAATAAAAAAAAACACACACCAAAATGAAAAAGTCATCTTGCCAGTTGCAAAGGAAGCCACTGATGACACAGAAGCAAATAAGGGCTGAGGTGTATATGCTGATTACAGAGCTCATGAGCTATTTAGGAAGGTGCTGTGGTGCAGCATGCAATTGATAATCCTGTCTTTTGCTCTTTCTTTACAGGCCAAGATATTAAATCTGATGGCTTTAGTATTGAGACATGCAAAATAATGGTTGACCTGTTAGATGTATCCTTTATGGCTGTTCCTAGATGATACTCTTCTGCCTGTGCTGGAGTAGGTGAGCCGCTGCCTTTGCAGCGGCGGGTCCGTACTGATGTACTACTGAGATGGAGAAACTGGTTTCACCCTTGTTCCCCTGAATAAAAACGGTAGCCCTTGCACTTGCTGCTGACCATGGCACATGCATCCTCCCAGGCAGCGGGGAAGATCCATTTTCAGACAGGACGATCTGCTTTGAAGTCTTCCCAGCTGTTGTATGTTCAGTTTAGCTGGGAACAAAGGGACATTTGTGCTGGGAAAAGGCACCAGGCTCTCAGCAAGGTGTGGGCAGCCTTGGCCATAGCGTTTGAACATTGTATTTCACTGCTTTGTTATCTGTCTGGAGTTCGTAGAGGCATCATAAAGCAAGTAGAAAATGAAGGAAACAAATACAGGAGCCAGAGGGTATGCTGGCTTTTAGGAGCCCCTAAGAATAAGGGCAAAGGCGTAGGATGAAGGATTTCTATCTAAGAATAGTTGTGTTCAGCTTCTCTGTGCAGTGGGAGTTGAATTGCATAGTCAGAAAAAGGAAAATTACCAAAACAAAATGGTGCTTTGCTATAATTTAGTGTACAATTTGGCAATCCGTACGGACTCCTTAGTATTTTTTTTTTGGGGGGGAGCAGTGCAATGACCAGGTTCTTTTGTTAGCTGTTTGTGCAAGAACTTAAGTTGTCCAAATAGCAGGCTGGGTTGTGGCTTTTCCTGTTTATAATCCAGACTTGGGACTCATGCTCCTGTAACTGCAGGTGTTGAACCAACAATGCAGAACAAAATGGCATCATTGCGGCTGTTTTATACATGTGTTGAAAAGAGAGAGCTGACAAAGGAGGAGCAGAAAGAGCTTGTGAACTGATCCCGGTTTAAGTGAATCGATCACCCTGTTGACTTAGAAAGACAAGAGATCTTGGACAACAGTTGTGTATTCAACAGGATAAGTCCTTCAGAGAGGACTTGCATCTTTTTCTTAATTGCAATTTTTATTTTTATTTTCTAAGTAAGTAAACCCACTACAGGAAGGGGAAAACCCTTTTCCTTGTCTCCAAAGAGATTACCTTAACTCAGAGAAGAATGACGGGAGTGGTAAACTGGGACTGAAGGAATTCCACACCCTCTGGACAAAGATTCAGAAATACCAGGTAAGACGCACCATTTTTGCTTGGAACGTGCAATCAGATGTAGAGGTGGCCGTAGACTGATTTGCCTCGCACAGTGTATGCAGTCACGCTTCCCAAAGCAGGGACTCTCGCTTCAGCTCACGATGCGTTTATGTCCTCAGTCCCACAGGGTTTTTCCCTTGGATTCCAGGGGTGTGACTGCTGGTCCCTCAGGCGCTGGGCTGAAGGAGAGCTTGCCTTTCTCCCTGCCTTGCTCTTTGAGGGGTTTCTGTTGTGTTTTAACTTGCGCCCAAGTACATTTAGCTTTTGCACTTAACACTGTGAGTTTGGTGTCAGTCTTGCCACTTGCTTTGGTAACGATAGTGCCATTTTGCACAGGCATTCAAGGAATTCTCCAGATTCTTTATCCACTCTGGCTGCTGCAATAAAAAGACTTTGCTTTCTAAAGCTGCTTTTAGACAAACTTGGGGAAAAGCTACCTAGTCCTTCAGACCAACATTGCAAATGCTCTAAGTAGTGTGTAGGTGTCACTTCAAAATGTTTGACTTCCAACTAAAGCCAAAACACATTCTGAATTATTAACAAGTTATGACTTTGGTTTTTATGTTCTTCAGAAAATTTACAGGGAAATTGATGTGGATCGATCCGGTACCATGAATTCGTATGAGATGAGAAGAGCGCTAGAAACTGCAGGTACTTATATTGGTCTGTCTCTTTTTAGGATTATATCAGTTTCCAGCTGGGTTTATAGATGTTCACTAGCCTCTTGTAAATCACTTGTAAGCTGAAAAATCCTGTGTTCCTGGACTTGATGAAAGGCCTCTGTTAATCCAGATGCTCAGTCTGGGCTCTTGTCTCTGCGTAGCAGTGTCTTGCCATGCAGCAAACTAAAAGCATCTCAAAGGAGTGACAGGTTTGCAGTTATTTTCTGTAGTGACCACAAATGGAGAAGCACAAATAACTGCAATAATCTGGTCTTGTAATAGCACGCTGTTGTCTTTCAGTGAGTCTCTCTGGGTATATGTGGGTTTGTCATAAGCCTGTAAAACTGGGATACTGTGACCTAGGGAAGGAAAGTGGCTCGACCAAGGAGGGGGCTGAAGAGTCAGTTTGCTACTGCAACCACTGCAAAGCAAATCAGAGTTATGAGAGTGAGTAGGGGAGTATCTCAGACCCATATGATCCCTAATTAACGTACTGATCTTCTGGGGCCATCTTAATGTCAGCGTTTGGCCTCTCTGGAGCTTTCCCCTCCTGCCACCACATAAGATGAGACAGCGTTTCTTTTTGTCTCAAAGTTTAGATGCTCTTTGGAAACAGAGACCCATTTGCCTGCAGAAAGCTGCTGCTTCATCCTGGGTCTCGTGGCCAAGCTTGGCAGGTGCCTCGTCACCCAGGGAAGGACCATGAGCTGGACCAATTGGCCTTGTGCCCTGGGAAATGGGAGCACACGCAGCAGGAACACCATGTGTGACCTCGTCACAACTTTAAATCACGCCATGTACAGAAGGGGGGGTTGGGAATTTCCAAAATGGAGTAAATACTCCTAAAAGTTGAGAACTTAACCAAACCATGCTAACTGAATTTCTGGCAGTGTGTAAGGCTGGGGTGCTTTCATTGGTTGGAACTTTTTGCACTCCCCTCCCCCCCCCCCCTTCTTTTTTTAAATCCTTGACATGGTATTTTTAGGGTTCAAACTGAATTGCCAGTTACATCAAATCATTGTGGCTCGTTTTGCTGATGAAGACCTCATCATCGACTTTGATAACTTTGTCCGGTGTTTGATTCGGCTGGAAACCTTGTTCAGTGAGTACACACTTAATAACTAGACAGAATCTGTTGCTGTTGTTTTTCAAGTCCAGGATAAGTTAGTCAGAAAACTTTGTACTGGAACTAAGGCAACTTCAAGGCTGAGCTATAAACCCAGCAACCCAGTCTGCAGGCTGGTCTAAAGGGCTGGTTCCCAGGCCAGACTGCTGAACTGGAGCCAGACAGTCTTCCATGCAAACAACTAAATGTTGATTTTTAAAAAAATAAATAAAATCTAAACACCTAATCTAACATTAGACTGAACCATTAAAAATGTTCAGTCTCATTCTTGCACATGAGCACACAATAACTTTAGAGTGGCACCTTCTGTTTTGGGGTATAGACCGTTGTCATAAATTTTAGACTGTGGGACTAAATTCCTTTTGGATGCTGAAGTGCAAGGAAGAGGAAGGCTTTCCAATTAGTTCCTGTATTCATCCTTGTCCGTCATCTCTCTCCTACCACAGAAATGTTTAGAAAACTGGATACTGAAAAAAGTGGAACCATAGAATTGAATCTCATTAATGTAAGTTCATTTAGCTCTTTGTCATTGGTGGGGTTTGGGTTTTTTTTGGGGGTGGGGAGGCTAACAGTAAAGACTGCCCTGCTCTATTCTGCCTGGTTATATGTAGTCACACATAGGCTGGATGGATGTAGTTTGTGTGTTTATAAGCAGTCTTAAGATTACTGTTTTTAAATGTACCTACATCACATTGTATTCTCTAACAAACAGGCTAGGTTACTTGAACCCGATGCCATTTATCACAGGCAGTAATTTTGGCTGTTAACTGTGCAGGCTTCTCCCCTGCCTTTTCTGTCAGCAGCAGGGTAATATGTAGGTGTGGTAGTGACTTGTGCTATTGGCAGTGTCTGCTGCTTCCTGCACCGTAAGATCCTGTAGAAAGGACCAAGTTAGAAGAAAACTACCCTCCTACGTGTTTGACTTGCTTATTACCTGAGCATAATTTGTTTCTGGACCAAAATGAGGAGTGCACAAATCATCCGCAAACTCTCCTGACTTAAGAGATAGGAATTTAAACCATTCAGGAAAGATCCTAAAATTACTTCTGTTAACAACAGACTGTCGTCTTCATGCTAGAAATGGGAACATGCATACTTGCTACCCATATTTTTACTAAACTTAACTGTGGGCCATTTTCTTCTCTCTCTTGTCACAGTGGCTGTGCTTTACTGTCATTTGAGCTACTGCCATCAACTAGAGATCTCAAAAAAAGAGCAAGTTCAGAAGATGATAATCAAGCAAACATACAAGTACTATCCTAACATGAATGTGCCTTAACTTACGCATGGCAAACTTTGCACACAGCTATAAGAAGTGTTCTACTTCAACAGCAGAAGAATCTGCAACCTCTTTTTTATGGTCTGACAGTTTTTATCTACTAGTATATATCCTCTGTACAAAAAAATTCTAATTTAGTATAAATCCTCAGTGCAACTTTGGAAAATACTGCTTTGCTAATATCTTTGTATTTAAGGTATTTTATATTACTTTGGGAAGAAAGCTCAGTATAGCTTGACAGTGTGGTTTAATAAGTGCTTTTTGAATAACTCTGTTCCATCCTGCATATCTGAAACTAGATAAGGGATAGTATTGCATAGTTCCAAATACAGGTGTTTAGGTAAGATATAGGTCCCTTGTACGTGTTCTGTCAAGCCCCAGCATTATTCTGGTTAAATATTAAGAATTCAAGTAGCAAGTCTGACACATTTGACCAAACTGGAGACAAGTCTTTCCCTCCTGACCATTGATGAGCCTGTAGCAGGAGGCTGTTGGCAACTTCTGCTCTTAGGTGGAATCTTGATTTGCTGTATCTTATTTATCTTCCTTTGAAATACATGAAAGTATTTAAATAAAAACAGTAGAGATAAAGGTAGCCAGACTGTTATTTCATCTGTAACTAAGCACGCTTTTTCTTAGAGAGAGATTATCACAGCACATACACCGAGCTTTTGTTGTTAAGAACGGAGCATGTTGCCTTTTCCTACCTAGTAGGAAAACATGAGCCTGAAGGGTAGGGCACTTCTAAATACCCTTAGGGAAAGATTTGATCCTCTCTATTAAATAGGGTGTATTATCAAATGATTATTCCCAAAGAGATAGATATAAAGGATAGTTCTAGAGGAAAGGCTTTATTTGGAAAATACTTGTACCAAGTTTTTTTCTTGTGTCCCTTAGCTTTTAAGGTTAACAAAGGTTATATGCAGCTAACAGATTTGGCTTAATTTTAAATGCAGAAAAACCTGTCTTGAACAAATGGGGATTTAATACAGAAAGTAGGTGAATGTTAGCATAATGTATAACACCAGTTTGTCTTACTGGTAATGTTTTTATTAGACCCTCTGAAAACTTGACACTAAAATAGCCAGAATTAGAGCTTAAGAAGAGACAAAAGTTTAATGTTATCACAGTCAAGTAAAAACAAGTAAGTTGTCAAGGACTACAGAAAATTTCTACCCTTAGTTTTCAAAGTACAAAATACAATAAATACATGAGACTTTGTAAAAAGAGGAACCTAAAACTACCTTATTTGTTACAACACATAATATTTTGAATACATGAAATTCCTAAGATGCTACAGCATTTTTAAGAGTTATTGCTTAATGGTCATGTGGTTGTCACTGTTCAGATGCACTTCTGTTCAGCTTCTTTAACAAACATTCTGCTTCCAGCGATAAGCATTTGGGTGCTGTGCACGTACTTTAATTTCTCCCATCTGGAAAAAGCCTCAGGATAAATTTGGACAAAGCCAAGTTGCCTGTTTCACGATGATTCCTTCAATGGTAAATTGAAAAGGTCCTTGTATTTAATGCAGAAAAATGTGAAATTCTTTTCTGCCATGTTTGAAGAAATCAGAGTGGGTACTTGAACATAATGGCTTGCTTAGACCAAGGCAGCAGAACTTCGTTTGCTTGTAAGCATTATTTCATCTTGTCAAATGCCCTCATCCATTTGCTAATGCATCAATCCTTCATTTGTTTTCAAAGCACATTCTTCATAGCTTTCAAATTACATTGTCATTGAAATAAGTCTCATGATATTGGAACCAACACAAAATGATTTTTTTGTAAGTCATCCATGATTAGTACTTCAAGAATCTGGCTTCTGTACTATTTCATGCCAAGCTTCTTTGTCTAGGTTTAATCCTTGGATACAGCTGAGGGTAAAATAGAAATGAGATTTAAAATTTTAATGCTTTAAAAGGTTACTTTAAAAAAAACCAAAACTCTTTAGTGCTACAATTCTAATGTGATTTCTAACAGCAAAAGCATGGTTATAAAAAAACACCCAGAGCATTAACAAATAAAAATTTAGCATTCTTAGGCAAGCTTAAAAAATACTAACCATGTCAGTACAAAAGGAAGGCATTGCACATGATTCAGCACCTTCAGCTCTACCCAGATGGGTGGGCTAGGAAAAAGCATGTGGCTTTGTAAGTCAAGAGACTTTTTTGTTCAGGGAACTATAGGATTTTCCTGTTTTACAAATGGAAATAGAGGGGTAGTAAAGTCTGTTTTGCTTTCTTTCTCTCAATGCCTATCAGCCTTTACATATCTATAGTTTTGGGCAAGCTGGAAACATCTAGCTGCATACAGACCATGGACCTGCAGGAGCTGTGCTTCAGTTAGTGGACAGTGGGGTGGCCAGTGATATTAATTCAACTGCCTGGCAGTAAAAATCAGTAGCTGCCACCCTGCGGCCCTTGAGCTCTGTGCTATCCACACATTGTGGCCGTGCACAGGGAGGTACAGAGACCCCCTCAGCTGCAGGGTGACAATCGATGGGACACAGCTTGACACAGCAGTGCCGAGATGCTTGGGAAGCTCTTGGCTCCCACTTGCAAAGGGCTTTGGGAACAACTACTGTTCTGCAAAGCATGGCTACTCGCATATAAAAATAGAAGGATACACATCATACAATTGGGAAAGATGAATCCTCCATGCTCTAACCAGCAATGCATGTCTACATTACATCCTAGTTGGGTTTTTTTCAGCTAAAGTTCTCCTCAAAGATGCCCTTTTCTCTCTTCAACCAGACGCTAGCTTTCTTCTTTTTCAGTCAGCTAATGATTAAGAGAAAACCAACAACTTCACACCCACAAGATTTGTCGCAGCCTGCTATGATTTCACCACTAGCAGAGATGAAGTCAGTCAGACAGTCACAGTAGCAAAACACCTGATAGTGTTCAAAAGATTTCATTTGGTATTAAGTAGTCAGTATTTTGACAGTATTATCTTATCTGCATTCAGTTTTAGAGCTCTCGCACAGCTTAGGGAGCTAATGAGTCACTAAGAAGGGTAGCGTACTCATGCAGATAATTTCATCCTTGTTTTTATTCAGTGCACCTAACTGCAAAAGGCTAAAGCAGCTGTGATAAAAATGACTTCATGTAAGAATATATTAAACTACCAAACATTTTCCTCTGTGCTGGACATCTTAGCCTAGATTTCAACTGCTATATTAAGAGTCCAGCAATTGCTTTTGAGAATAACCACAGAATAATTCAGTAGCAGTACGAGAACAACTGAACAGACACAAGAGTGTAGCAGTTAACACTGGACTTGGGAAGTTTTCCCCAAAGGTTCTGTTCAGATTGTGTTGTGCTTTGAAGGATGAATCGTAATCTGTGTCTCAGCTGTGCGGCCTTGTGCTTTTTATTACAGAAGCACAGATGTTCCTCATGTTCTTATACACCTGTGCTCAGGCTGAGCATGCAAACTTAGGAAGAAATAGCACAATTCACCCTGGGGCAGGAAAGAAGAAAAAAAAAAAAGCTGCCTTTTCTGACCTTACTGTGCAGGGCTGATGGCTGCTCTCAATTTAGAAATTGTTACATTCAGAGAGGAAAAAACCAAGCAGAAGTACTAAGTCAGGGAGAATACATTGTGGGTAGGCCTGAAAGTGATACAAATATGAAAACTGATTTTGCATTAGGTATAGTTGCTCTGCAAAATCTGACCAGTTTAAGAGTAAGGATTATCTGCATGAGGAAGGAAGGTCAGCCTCTTCCAAGCATCATACATCAATCAGCTAAAATTCACAACGGTTAATCTTTAGCAGTGGCAGAACCTCTTATCTCCAGCAACAGGGCAACTGAATGTGTAGAAAAAAAGCTTAATGGCATTTCTATACCAGATGGACACATGTATAATTTTCTAGCAACTCAGTCATGAGGAGAAATATGGGGACATAATTGAAAGTATTATTTGTACACAGTTGTTTTTAATAAAAGAGGTAGTATACAGAAGGTGATGATGAAAGGAGAGGCCATTCATTTAAGGCCTTTGACATATGGTTAAATATTAGTTAAAGAGCACAGGAGAAAAAGATCTGCCTTGATGTGGCAACATGATCTCTTTTTCAACACTAGGAAAAAAAAGAAAAAAAGATAGCCATAGACTTTTGCAGTGTGTGTCTTAAAACTCTCTATGAAACCATCTTGGATCACAAGGTGCACTGTGTACACCCAGACAAAGAAGGACTCGTGACTCATTCTTCATACAAGATTCAGTTCTTAAGGCCCTTTGTGCCACCATATCACTTTCTAGAAGAGGGGAAACCCAGTTCTGTTCACATGCTCAACAAAACCTTATGCACAATGTCATGTTCAGATAAAAGGCGAGACAAGGTTAGTATTAGAACCTGCTATGTATAGCAGGGTGGTGATACATGTTGTTCTTTTATGCACCCATTAATCTAATCTGTGTTCAGTGTGTAAGATGAGGGTGTTAACCCACTCTGCCAAGGTATTCAACTCCCCAAATGAATAAATGGAGAACGTTAACTCCTTCCTTTTGACTTTTGAAATTGCACCTAACCTAGATTAATGAGGATAATGCTTTGTGTACTCCACATAGTGGAAATATCAAGGACTCACCCCTAGCAGGTTGCGGGGAACATAGCCTTCCTTGTCATTCAGCCGTGCCCACCACCACTCAATTTCATCTTCATCTTCCCGGCGCAGGATTGTCATGCAGTCTCCCTCTTTCATCGAGAGCTCATCGTCATTCTGAGCCTCATAATCCCAGAGTCCATAAATCACTCCTTTATTCATTATCCCCATTTTCTCCTGGACTCCTGCAACATTAAAAACAGAGTAGCTTAATAAAAAAGTTAAAAAATAAAAAAAAATAAAATAAAAAAGACAACAGTTGGAAAGATTGCTGTACTTTTACTGGAGAGCAGTCCAGGAAAAAAAAACACAACCTCCCTCAATTCCTATCACCCTTAGCACCTTGTTGTCATTCGCCTCCTGAAGGTCAGTCCTGGAACAGGTGGCCCTGTGAAGTTAGCCCTTGCACATGGCAGACAGATTCCTTCCTCACACGTGTTCAAAAAGTACAAGGTAAATGGGGGGAGGAGCACTGATTGATAAAAGGTTTTATTTTTGTGCTAGCATTCACACTTCCCACACCTAAGTGATGAGCAAGAAACATTTCTTTGTACTCTTAGTTCATCAGTAATTTCTTTCTGTCAGAGGGAGATAGCAATACTGGCTTATGTTGACCACCATTGTCATTTTAATGCTAGAGGTGTCATTTGCCACCTGTGCCACTTCATTTCAGAACTTTAGAACAAGTTGCATCTCAGACCTGTACCTGAAAGATTTGTCTCCTACCTGCCAGTTGCTTTTGGTTAATTCAAACACTTCTCTCAGCAGTTCTTCATTTCTGCCACTATTTTAATTATTTTTAAACACTGACTTCAGAAACACAATTCTGTTAAATTGCTTCTGGACCAAGGTGGTTTGGAGTACATGCACATGCCTTAGAGATGTTATTGAGAACTTGCTCATTTTAGAGCCACAGCCAAAGATGAAATACTATTCCTTCTGTACACATTCCTCAGCTTCTAAGCAGCAAATCAGAAAAGGTATCTTAATCAACTGTTATAAAAACTTTCTCTTAGGTTATTATTCCATTTTAAAATACTGAATCCTGCTGGGGTTTTTGTTTAGTTTTGGCATTGCCAGGAGCAAAGACTACATTGCACGTCGTATTGCAGAACTTGTCCTTTCCCTTTCCATCTCCTACCCATTACAACCTATTGTATAGGATTCTTACCCATGTCTGCTAAAGGAAGCATCTGCTCAAATCAAGTTCTCGCTTTCTGCATACCAGCTCATCATGTAAAATTAAATTACTTCCACTGTGTGCTTAATTCTGCTCTGAGAAACTCTTCCCTTGCTTTGCATTTGGTATAATTAAAGGTTTGGCAAACGCTGTGCTCTGCACCCGTGTGGAAGGTAAGACTGAGCACTGAACATCAAAGCAGACAAAGAAGATTCACGCAACGGATCCGGTCCTCTAAAAAAGTGTTAACAGTCACACCAGGGTAGCAGCGCAAACATGCTCTTGGAGACAGCACAGGCATTAAATCTTAGAAAGTGAAAAATGACACAGTGAAGCAGCATCAGACTCATCATTTAATCAATGCTAAAGGACTAGCGGTTTTATTTAAACCTGCCTGTACTTGCTGATGCTATTCAGTAATGTGCATCACTTACAACAAAAAGGGATTAGGTGAATCAATGAAATACATGAAGGTTTCTCACCTTACAGATGAGTTTAGAGGGCTAGGATTTACTGCAGTATCTGTTCTGGAAACAGACACACGCACATCCCCAAACTTCTTTTACAGAAATAAACAGATTTAGCCAGTGAATTAATTTCTTGCTATACCTACAGGCAATCACAAACATTCTTAGCAACAGGATTAATTCCTAATGGAACAATATGGAAATTTGATAGCTGAACAGCCCAAGTATCAAGAGATATCTGAGTTTCAGTGGTTTCAATTTGGAAAAGCTGACAATAAGCCAAAGTCGAACTTTTCAATGGGTCCTGAAAGGAGTATATCTCATAACACAAAAAAAAAATCCCAAACCCAAAAGAAAACAAAGTATTAACTGAGATTACCAGATGGTCGGTCCAAAAAACTCACCCAAACAAACAAAAAAGTATTTCTTCATGCTGTATAGAATAAAGCCATGGATCCTCCTTCCCACAGGACCTTGTGGGCTGTTTACCCAAATTTAAGGATTAGACAAAATCCTGAAAGAAATCTTTCAGGACCTATTTGACACAAAAATACCATCTCTTAACTCTTATCAGAGTTAAAACCAGTCAGAAATACTGGACGAGTATTATTATTTTTAATATAGTCCTACTAACTTCCTTGGGCACTTGCTGTTGATGACCATCATTGGAGTCTGGATACAAAACTAAATGGAATTTTGCTAAGTCCACAGATTTCGATGCTAAATAGGCTCCCCTCCCTTCGTAGGGAGAACTATACATTTGGCACCAAGAGATGCAGTTTTCAAGCTTAGCGAGGATAGCTGGACAGACTGTTGTGAAACACGCTGGGCTGAGCAGCTTATAGAAACTCAGATCTCGTATGTTCCATGAAAAGAGAGGCGGTATTACAGCTTCTTACGCAGTATTACATTGCTAGAACTCTAACCTCTTGCAGATAGATGACACTCCAGCTGGTAGGTGCCTAGAGGACAAGAACTACATACAAAACATACAGAAAAGTAATTAAAAACCTCATTGACTACTACTCATCACAGCTTAGGGGCCATTCATCTCCTCCATTAAAAGATAGTTTCCCTGTAGTCTAACTATTTGAATAAAATTAAAAGAAATCTCATATTAAATTTAGAAGTGCAAGAGAAGAAAAAGGCCAGAAAGATAAAATCAAATTCAATGCTTACTAACCTTCGTTAAAGCAGAAACTTTGCAATACTTTTCTTGGTTCTAAAGTGCACATTAGGAAATATTCCTCATTTAAAGCCACCAGATAGCAGATATGAACTGCCTACTGAGATATCCATACCGCTTGTGGTTTTTTGTAAAAAAAGTACTTATGTGGTAAGATTGACCTAATCATCACCTCACACTAATGTATTTGTCGATGCACGCTTTTAACTCATTGCAAGGTTTTTAATGCAGAGGAATGTTTTGTTACTCAGATCTTCTCCATAGGTTCAATATTATAAAGTTAGTCTTGACGGACCTCATTTTGTGACAAGAAGCTGGAGGCATGGGCACGCAACCTAAACACACAACTTGCCACTCCTCATCCAAAAACATACCAAGAAGTGCCAGGTGAATCCCTAGCACGCTCCAGAACTGAGTTGACACCACCTACCATATAAGAACTGGGAGCACTGTGTGTAGCCTTCCTCCATTTCCTCACACTTGTCTGCAGCCGTCTGCATGTCGCTGTAGGTCATGGCAAATACAGCTGCCCCTGACTCCACCAGGAACTTGCACACCTGCACGTTATTGCAAGACGCTGCGCAGTGTAACGGGGTCCTGCAAGCCAAGAAGAAAAAGAAGATGGGTTACTTTTATTGCTTGTGGCAGTGCTTACACAGTCCTAGGGTCAAAGCACTTTCGTGTGTGACCTCCAGCAATCCGTTCTGCATCGCTGAAGGCTTCCTGCCAGAAGCACTTAACCCAGGATGTCGAGAGCAATTGTTTTTTGCAGATAACGAGAGTTGCCAACAGCTGCTTGAGGCCTACAGCTGGGTTTTCATATGGATCTCTAGTTATGCTACCTTTTTATAATCCATTAACATTTTAAGAACATTCAGTAAAAATAACTAAAAAAAAACCAAAAAACCCAAAAAACCAAAAAAATATTAGAAAAACAGTCAGAAATCGTCCTGACATCATGCCTCTTACAATCTAGACAATTACTTCAAGAGTTGACTTGGTGACAAGTGCAGGTAATGGGGATAACTACTGAGGTTGAGGGACCACAAGTATCTTTATTCACTCTTGGACCTTAGACACTTTTGTTATAGCCAGAAATAACAGTAAAGTCACTGCTCCCTAGCCTTTTGTAAATAAGCTCTCTAGCTACCCGTAAGAAGGATTTGTAACCTGTTATCAACCCGTAAGAAGGATTTGTAACCCATTATCAGTTGCAAGCCTAATTTGTAGATCATAGTTTTCTGCTTTAAGTTGTTCGAGTATTGGACAAAGAACTGAGGAGAGTCTGCAGGGCTAGGTACTACCCAGAGCACGTGCAAGGTATAGGCTATCTCACAGAGAGGACGCTGGGAATTTCAGCAAATGGCTCATTATGCATAAGCTGTCTCCAGTATCTCAAAGAAACACAGCGATTTCCCAACAACCGTATCCCCCCTCCTGGGCCTCCGCCACACACTTCTTTCATATAGGGAATAACAGTATAATTTGCCTATTTTTCTCCTCTGCACATTCTCATATGATGCCCCACAGAGAACTGCTTGTTGCTCTACTGTGGAAGTGTCAAAATGGAGCAAAGAGTGGGACCTTCTGAGGGACCTGTAGCAGCCCCCAAGCCATAGTTTTTCTTGTGGAAAGCATCTGTAAAGTACCACTTAAAGGAAGCCTTACCATCCATCACTATCTGCAGCATTCACGTTCACACCAAATTGCACCAGGAATTTCACGATTTCGGTGTGGCCAGCACACACAGCGTTGTGCAGTGCAGTAATCCCTTCATCGTTGGGCATGCTAGGATCTTCAACCTATTCAGCCAGAAAAGGAGCCATTCACATTTTAGTGAAACACTCTACCATAAACATCTCTTCACATATAAAAATGAGTTGTCTTATTCTGAAATATGATTGAGCCATATTTCTCAGTGGACATGAGCAATAGACAGAAAACCACAGCAGTAACCAGTCTCACAAGAAGACTCACGTAAAAGCTTGCAGCCTTCTTTTAACAGTGAGAACCTAAAATGGTTCAGAGAAATAGTTTCTTGATAACTTAGTGAAAGCATTTACAAGAAATTTCTGATATTTGCCTATTTAAAGGCAAGTAAAATTCAGGTTGATTTTGCTTATCAAATTGTCCGATAATACACCAGATAGGGGATGAAACAGTTGACCTGCGAATTTACAATCCTGATGCCAAATACCTAGTGTGGATTTAACACTGTTAAAATCAGCCTCCAAGTGGCCGTGTCCTGTCAGGACTTATCTCCGCAACGGCAGATCTAGGTGTGCACTGTTATTTTAGCATCCCCAATCCAGAAAAGCTGGTACTTTCCAGTCTGAACCAGGATTGCTAGTTTTTCTCTTACAGTTAGCATTTGTACCTCATAAATTATTCTCTGCACGAGGTCAAACTCCCCCTCCAAAGACGAATCCAGAAGCAACGCGAGTGGATTGAATTTCACTCTCATTCCATGCCCAATTCTCTCAGAACCAGATTTACGCAAGTTTGTCCTTTTCCCCTGTGAAAAGATAACACAAGTTACAGGTATTTTTTTTTCCCTAGGAAGAACAAGAATACAGAATCATTTATTTGGGAATGACAGCAGAAATCACCAAGTAAGGCAGTGTTTAATATGAAATTTAGACTATTTTCTACCAATTCCCCAACACGTTATGAATATAGTAGGTTAGGCATGTTATGAAAGATCTGTCTTCATCTTCGGGCAAGGTCACTAACTCAAATACAGAAGTCACCTTGATCAAACCTGTCATCAAAATCACAAAACTCCCAAATCCCTAAAGATCAGAAAAAAAAAAAATGCACATTTGTTGTATGCAGGCCATTTCAGTATTAGCTCTCAAAGCTGTTCCATAAACCAAGAACTGTAAAAGACTCCATGAAGTATACTACTTTTTAAACACCAAGTTTCTAACATTTTCCTAACTTTGGCATAGTTTAACAAGAACAGAAATAGTTATGGAAAATGGCTTTGGAAAGAATAGAGAACCAAGTACAGAAAACACTTTAGATGCTCCCAGTGATACTGGAAACCAAGTATTTCTCTAGCTGAGTTTGTACTCTTTCCTTCAGAGAATATGCACGCATTAGCTCAGCGCTCTGCCCAGCTGGCTGCGCAGCAGCAATAAACACTATTCATAAGCGTATGTAAATTTCTGACAGATGTCCAAGCAAAGATGAATAGAAGTTACTCATGTTTTGCAAGAGCAAATGTGTGAAGATAAGACATGTAAGAAGAGGTACCCTGAAAATACTTTTTCACCTCTTGATTTATACATAATATCAAGAGTACCGGCCTTTTAAAGACAGAACCTGCCAGCACAACCCAAGTATTTAAATATGAAATCAAGAAGTTGGGCTGGTTTCTTCTCATCATCACAGAATTATTACAAAACCAACCAGAAACGAGTTCTTACAATTTAGGAAATCTTACTAGTCAAATTTCCTTGTAAAAGGGAGCAATGACAAAGTCTTAAAAGCATGAAACATGCAATAACTATTCCATGCAGAAATTGCAAGGCTAAAGAGCACATTTATAGCTTTTAACTCCTCCGCATGAAAGCAATGGAGGGGAAAAAAAAAGAAAAAACCAACCCACTTTCATGTGTCAAGTTATTAACATTCTATTCATGATCAGTTTTAAAAGAAACTCTTTGAGGAACTGAAAGCATTTCTGTTCTACAACAGTGAGATAACACCATACCACTCCACACACAAACTTCCAAAACAAACACGATGGTAAAATACTGCCTACCCTTAGCCCAAAGGGACTCCATTTTGATGCAACTTGAGAACTGACTGATGTTAAATCGGGTTCCAAAGAAAGATTCAGAAAACATTTCAGTAGAAGAAGCACAAGCAGCTGATGTCTACAAATGAGTTGTTAAAGCAGAAACTAAACAAATCTGTTTCTCCATATTTTTCAAACAAGGCACTTTCAGATAAACAGATGCAATCCAGGATTAACATAAATTAGTTTCAAACTCATATCAGCAATAGTGGGAAATGCTTGTGAAATCTGTATCAGTGCCTCAAAAAAAAAAAGGGGGGGGGGAGGCGCTTTGGTTTCTCTTAAGAAGGAAGTATAGTGTGGATGTAACAGGCAGACTTCTATAAGGAATGTTCTTTACACAAATAGGAGAACTCTTCTGGGCTGTATCAAATTCCACTTGAAACTTTTTATCACATCATTAATTCTACAGACAACAGAGACTTTTCATTACTGTCATTCACTCTGGAGATAAGAGCATCACATAAATAGAACAGATACCCACAGAGAGACTTCTAGCCTATTTGCGTGACTGATCTCCCACATTTGCTTAAGCTCTACAATACAACAAACAATTTATGACAGAGCTTGAGATGACTTATTGAGAGGACACACAAATTGTAGGCTAACTAATACTTACAGGTGGCAAGGAAAACTGTCCAGTAACTTCAGGAGGCCTCATATTGAATGAGTCCTCTCCCAAACTCTCTGGTTCCCCTGATGGATAGGGAGGTGGTGGGTATGGAGGATACTCTTCCATGTAAACCTCCAGTGGCAGTGAAGCTTCTAGGCTTGGTTCTTCCATTTTCGGCTGCGTGAGTTCATCACCATCTGATACTCCCTCAGGTACAGTGTCCAAAGTTACGGAGGGAAGAACAGCTTCGCTCTGATCCGCTGGTGTGTTTTCTGCTTCCTCAGCAATGGCTGGTTCTGGCAGAGAAGCAGATGTTTCTTTTTCCGATTCTGCACTTAGATAAGGATTTGGGATTTCTGCTGGGCTTTCAGGACTGGCAGCTGATGCTGTCTGTTTGGAGGGATGCGACGGAGCTGAGATAGTCTCCATTGCTGCTAAAGTGGTCCTCTGATACAGTAGCTTCTGAATATTGGGGCCATTAGGTCCTTCTGGCTCAGTAATGGAGCTGCGCTTCTTCAGTGGTCTGGGTGCATTGGACAGCTTTTTCCGTAGTGCTTCGAGATCAGCATCACTCTGGTTGCGGTACGGATTGGATAAGAAAGGCAGCAATTTGGTTGGGCTAAGGGGACGGGGTATTCGCTCTGTTTCGTGATTCTCCTGAGCAGAGGCCGTTGTTTCCATCTCAGGCTCCGGACTACTTGGCTTGCCTTGGAGGTTCGAGTAGACGTTCTCCGTCTGCGCCAGCTGATTCTGTACACCAGCTCCTGCCATCACAGGTTTGCCATACACTGTGAAGCAGTTCAGAGAGGGATAGGGAAAAACAAGTGTGACTATTTGATGAACAAACCTAAAAAGAACACACAACCCAATTCACCTACCTAGGGCAAAGCAGCAGAATACGACCAACTGAACAGAATTAATCTGGTAACCGGGTTTGTGGTCATTATCTTGCAAGTGCATGACAGATATTCTGCACTTTCTGTTAACACTGATCTACAGCATGTAAGATCCATTTAAGATTCTCACAGCTGCATTAACGTGCTTAATTCCCCTGAGAAGCAGCTTTGTACCTACAGACCAGGTAGAAAGTACATACACCTGAGGTTTATGAAGACAGAAGAGAGGTAGAGAGCCATAGGCTTACCACTTGGGAAGTGTGGTCCTCTGGTCTGCGCCCTTGTCAAAGCACTCTGCACTGCCTGCTGGAAGTTCTTCCCAGGGGTCTGCTGTTGTGTGTACATGCTATAAATTGAACTTGCAGCCACAGTTTGAGGCTTTCGAAACGGTGGGAGTGAGGTCTCTTTGGATGGCTGAGGGGTAAAAGGTCTCACAGCTGCTGCCGGGGGACTCTCCTGTTTGGAGGAGGGAAGAATTTGGTCCTGGCTAGAGGAAGGACCTGCAGGAGGTACAGAAATTCTTTGCTGTACCTGCTGAGGATGGGAAGACTGCTGTGTCACTGGTTTTTGTTTGTTCCCCATAGTTACAATAGCCAAAGGCAGCTTCTGCAGGTTTCCATCCAGCTTAGTATCAGAAGGTTGGAGATGACTAGCTTGACCAAAGTAAGGCAAGTTTATCTGTTTTGGTTTAGTGGGGACAGGTGGTGGTACCTTTGTTACATTTTTATTGGCTGTCTGAAAGACACAAAAAAGTTAATTAAGCTTAAACAGCAAAACATGTTTGAAGAGTTCTGCTGTGAAGGACCAAAGAGCCTCAAAGAATGACACAGTATCTAGCACTTCTACTGTTGCTGCAATACTGTTTACAGCATCAGTGGAAACATGAAGAGACTTCTTTAAACATTTTATCATCATAGTTTATACTTTGAACCCATTCTCTTTAATTCTTTCTGTAGCAGCTATGTTTAAAACATCAAGCAATGGCAGGGCACAGTAATTTCTCTAGAGATAGGAGAGGCACTTAGTAGCATCTGTAGGCAAGAAGCTAGTTTTCCAATTGAGCACTTGTCGTGCCCCGTTGTTCTATGTTACTTGATCACTACCTGATGAAATTGTGCCCTTATGCCAAGATTTAGGGTGGAAGTCTTGCTGCAATTAAACATCTGAAGCACTCTGCTGCATTAAACATTGAAATAAGTTATTTTAAAAAAAAAACAAAAACATGCAAATGCCTCTGTGCATATAATCTTTGGGGAAAAAACCCAATATATATATATATACACACACACCAGTGTAAGTAACACAGCCATTTTATGTATTCAGTCAAAACGTAGATTTTCATTGCAGTGACTGTAGGGAACAATTTTGAGTTACCAACTGCTATTAAAAGCCTAAAAGACACTTTTTCCTTAGAAGTAGTCTTTCAAAAGAAGACCTAGGTACTTTTCAAAGAGCTTCCTGACAGCAATATTTGAAAAGCTGTGCAGTAATCCCTGACAGACGGAATGCAGTAGCTTGAGTTTCCCGCATACCTGTGCTTCTCGCACGAGATCTTCGCTGCTCTGGTTCTTTCTCAGCGTGCCGAGCCCAGCAGTCTGGTCCACAGAATCAAACATTGAGAACGGACGCACCTTCTTCTCTTTGTCTCGTAAAAAAGTGTCTCCTTCAGCTGTTGTTAGAGAGAGGAGAAGACTTTTAAAAGGGACAACGCAATTGGAATAAGAGTCCCATTCTGTGCAATATTCAACACAGTGTACGCAAGGGATGATTTTTGTATCCATCCTACACCTGTGCTAAGGGCCCAAGGGCCTGCCAAATGCTGTATCTTGCAAATTGAACAGGAGCACGTGAGGCCAGTAGTACATACTTCACCACCTGAAACAAGGGGGCTTGTTTTGGGTTGGTTTGTGGTTGGCTGGGGTTTTTTGTGTGTATGTGTTTTGTTTGGTGGCTGGTTGGGGTTTTTTTAACATCCCTGAAACACCATAATAAAGCTTATATGGCAATATTCTTTGATTTATTTTTTTTTCCCTGTGGTCTGAAATGAATTCTACATGTTTATGGAAGCATTTAGAAGAGACATATATCGTTAACTAGATTTTCCATACTTTAAGATTAGCGAAGCTCATAAGAACACACCTTGTCCTTCACTAGTCACAATTCCTTTTCCTGAATTCAAGGCTGATCCTTGACTAATAAGATTGTCTGCATTTGAACTACTCCAGTCAATGGCGGATGGGGAAGGTTTTGCACTGGGCACCATGGAACCTAGGAGAGAACAAGTGAAACAATTAAGTCAATAAAAGCATCATTTTGGCTTAATCTATTACAGGTAGGTTTTATGGTAAGAGTCTGATCTACACAGCCTACAAGTATCATACATGGGTTAACTGCTATAAATCCTATCCCTTTAGATTTTCACTCGTTTGTTTGTTATAAAAAGAGAATGCAAAACCAAGCTCAGAAACAACTATCAAAGCAGCAGCAAAACTATTTGTCCTAGCACATCCACACTTACAGCGTTCAGACAAGAAACTTCTCTAGACTGCCTTATTTCCAGTTAGTAAGAAACTTTCCTTGGATATTTACAGTAAGTTAAAAGTGACAGGATGGTAAGAAGGGATAAGAAAAATATATTGTGCAAAGAAAAACACGATGCTTTACTGCATGAATAGATCCTATCAGTGATATCCAAAACAGTAGAAAAATAATTTCTATGTTCAACATGCATATGGGTACTGCATTAAAGCTGATCTTTATATTCACTGGGGCAGACATCCAGTCCGCTTCAAAAATAACTAAGCAAATGCTTGCAACTTGCTGTTAGTTTAAATATTTCACCAAATTCTCTCTACTAAATTCTAAATTATCTAGTACAATAAGTGATATTCAATTCACATAGCAATGATAAGCAGCAGGAGAAAAGTTGCATTCTGACAAAGGATCAGATACTATCTCTCCAGGAAAGCAGGTTTTTTTGTCCAAATGCTGAAAAATAACAAGTGATGTTTTAGTTCAAATAGCATACCACCACCAATTCCTATAGAAAAAAAAAAAAAAGAAAAAAAAGAAAAAAAAGAAAAAAAAGAAAAAAAAAAAAATCACATTTTGCATGGACTAGAGCTAAAATTTCACTCCAGCGGTTTTAGGATCTGCAAACCAGATAACAATCAAACAGTTCCCCATTCTCCAGTACAGCAAGAGACACTTGAACTGGTTTTGTGCCATGGCTACTTTTATAATATCTGCCATAACTGGAGATGGAGGGAGGGAGATTAAAAAAAAAAAAAAAATTTAAAAAACTATTCCGCAAGCTCAGTCTCCATTTTTTTTTCCTTTTGGGAAGATCAGACTTTCTCTTCTCTCCCAGCTGAAAAGCAAGTCTTCTCCTCACAAGATAGCACAGAAGAGATATTTGCCACTCTCCAGTTTCTCCAGACTTCTACTGTCACAGAACTGAACCACATCTCATAGGCGAAAGCCGCAGAGAGAAGCCAGGCAAACCTCCATCAACACTCCAAGCAGGATCACGTCAGGTGTTGGGCTTCTGTCTCTCCATAGCCCTATGCCATGAACTTGTCAGCAAGTTTATTGCTATTTCTGTGCTACAATCAACTGCCTCCTTTTCTTGTAAATGCTGGTTAATCCTTTACATGTGTCATTTCTAAAATGCATGATCAGAAAACATGGCTTTGCTAGTGTTTAAGTCCAGGTTGTTACCATGTATGTCCTAAAACTGCCTTTAGAAACTTAAACACTGTTGACTAGTTTTTAGGAGTATTTTAAAATAAATAAATAGATCACTAGTTTACAGAAAAATCCTCCTACGTTCTGCACTGTATAACAACTCAAATTGCTCACTAAGAGGATTACTTAATTTATAACACATTGAATCGTATAACCTCAGTGCTTATAAAATATATTCACTGCTGCAGGAAGAATGCAAGTAGTAAGACTGACATCTCAAATAATACTTTGCTTTAAAAGAAAACAAAACAAAAAAAAGGCAAGCTGGTAGATAAGAAATCAAAACATTTCTAGAGAAGAAATATTAATCATTAGCTATTACCTGCAGGAGCTTTAGCTTGTGAACTGCTCCCAGCTCTCATGTTGGGCAGAGTTTGTGTTTTTAGCGGACCATCAGGTACCTGCAGAGCTTGTGTCCCATCTGAAAACGCTGGTTTCACCAAAAGTTCAGGTCTGGAAGCAATACGTGGCATAGTAGAGGACTGGATATAAGGACCTACTGCTGCCACTCGACTTGGAGCAGAAGCCACTGGCTGTGGTAAATTCCCATCTGAAGAAACCTTTTGTGGGGGAGGAAGAAAAAGAATGTTATGCTGCAGTATCCATCCATTAGAGTTTGAAATAAAAGTCTAAAAGGATAAAACAAATAGAAAATGATACTCCAATATTGAAAATGCTTTTTTAAAAAAGCTTTAAGCAATCTAAACCTGAGGTAGTAATAGCAAAAAAAAAAAAAATCCATGACAGTATAAGAAGAGTTCTTGTGCATAAAGAGTAAGTAGGTTAACACCAACGTACCATGAAAAATACTTTAATAATACAAGACTTCCACCAGGTATGGATAAAAACAACAAGCCTAGCATCTGAATAGCCTTCCCCACAAGCAAGTTTTTACTTCAGACTGTATGGGCCACAAATTAATTTTTGTGGTGTTGTTATTAAATATCCCACACTTACTGGTACATTCTCTTTCTGTTGCAGAGCTGCCTTTTTCTTCCACAGGCGCTCTCGCAGCTCATTAACACGCTTATCCATGACTGCCACCTCCGAGTTGCGCTTGTTCAAACACTCCCTCTGTTGCTGCAGCTTGGCATTCTGCTCCTGGTTCAGTTTGTTCCTCAACTGAATAAATTCACAAAGCAGGGGGGGGAGGAGGAGAGGAAAACAACAAAAATCAAAACAAATTAACTTTCAGGATGGGGGGACAGGAAACAGTTACAAAGAGAAAAGCCTTGTAAAAAGTCAAGTCACACTGGCAAACTCAGATTATTTTCTCCGGAGAAAGTGTTGGTTAGTCTCCAAATTTTGCAGAAAAGAGAGGTATATACACTGCGTGCTTCTTCCCCTGTTTGCTTTGAACCCAGTACAACTAACCCTCCATCCTCAGCACGCAGGCAGCCACGCAGCTCTGTGAGGCACAGGAGCAACTGGATTTCTTTCCGACAAGGTAAAAAACAACCCCACCAACTTCTAGCCCTTAGAGTTGTAGGTCACGAGCTGGCTTTCCGTTACCTGCAGTTCCTTGTACAGGCGGTCGAGCTCAGCTACAGCCGACTGGTTGTCATGGTAACCATCAATTCGGCCGTTCTTCAGCATCTCCAGTTGCCTGGTGAGTTCCTCTACCTTTGACACCGCCAGCACCAGCTCGCGCTGCTTTTGCTGGAACAGGCTGTTCATCTGTTCAATCTCCTCCACTGGAGAGGACGAGAGAGCACAATAGCTGCCCTGAGAAACAGCCGAGCGTGGGCTGCTTCCAAGGCGGTGGTTAAGGGGACAGAGAGCGCCCTGCCGGCCTCCAGAGCAGTGCTGCACACAGGCTGTAGCCGGCTGCTGCTAACTCACAGTCCCTGTCAAACCAGCTCTTCCTCCAAGCATTTGCAAAAGCAAACACACTCACAAGATTATGTAAATTTGGTCTACTTTGAGCACTTGTGAGGAGGGAAAAAGAACTTTTACTTTCTGAAGCATAGAAACAAACAAAACCACATTACTAGATTGAATTTCATCTTAGAAGTCTAAATTCACTTAATGCTGAATTCAGCAGGAAGACACTCACTCAACCACAAAGCACATTTATGATGTTTAAAACTCCAAATTTAGGTCGTAGGAGCTCAAGGACAAAACACTCGAGCTGTTACACTAACCAAAGACTCAGAGGGCTTTTTAGGGTCTATTACAAATGGCTGTCATCAGCTGCTCCCACTGTCAAAACTTTTGCATTATACAACAAAGTTTAAGGAATCAGTACCAATTCAAGCAACTACCCAGACCAGACCTGCTGGGGAGAGTGCAGGGCAACAGATAAACATGCTCCAAGATCTTGTATTATACTACCTTCTGTTCCTTTAAACGGCTGTTTATTTTGTGCATCAGAACCCAAACAGAAAATGCATTCTCTCCATAGAAACACACTTCTGCTTTATATATGAAGCCCAACGCTTCCTAATAAAACAATATATTTATATTTTACCTTAATAAACCAATATATTTTCATCTGAGTCCAGCTGAAAGTAACAAGTTCTGTACAGTATGTATAGAGAGCGAAAAGGCAGAAGAATGTGTTTGATATGAAGTCTGAAATAAATATTTAATGTTGCATCAACATGCTGAACTGCAAGCACCCAACTCGTACTGTAGCAAGCCAGACAAGTTAGATTTCTGTAATTAAAAAGAAAATGTTCAGCCACTTCGGCCATTAAGTTACCTCTTGCATAAGAGGCAACATGAGTATCAGGCCAAGCTTTCTAACAGGCCAAGAAGAAAATAATACTTTAAATATGTGGACTATTAACATCGAGGATGGAAAAAGTTACTGTGGTACACTAAGGTATTCAAAGTAAAGAAGAAACCTACACTGCAATTAAAGAGCAGATATGCTAAGCTCAAAGCACAGGGTGCCCTTATGGGATATTTTAAAGTGTACTTTGTTCTAGTTCATTCAGGAGTTTTCTTGGTAGATACAAGGTGTGAAATTGTCAAGATTAACATTTCCTGGAACACTGTAAATACCTCCTCCAAATCACTCAAATCACCAGACATTTTAGAGTTCCAAGAACCACACCATGAAAAATCACAGGCTACTTTCCCCAAGCAGCAACTCACCTAATTTCCCATTGCTAAGTCTTTTTTGCTCCACATGGCCTTTCAGTGCTCTCACTTTCTTAAGTTTGGCTTCCTGATTCTCAGCAATTTCCTTTAATCGCTTCAGTTTTTCCTGTTCAGCAGCTTGCTGTTGCTGTCGCTGATCTTGCTGTTTCAGGAATTTCAGACGTTGTTCCTGCAGTCAAGACAAGGAATTTTTTTGTTGTTGTTTTTAAATGAACTTATGTTAAAGTACTGACAGAGACAGCCTCAAAAATTAAAAACCAAATTGCCACAGCAGCTTAGATCAGCTTTAGCCCAGTATCCTGACCTCCCAGAGTGTCAAGGGAAGTCAGAGAAAAAGCCATACTGATTCTGTCCCAATACAATCCTCCAGGCCCCACCGTTCTGTAGTACAAGAACCTACTGAAACAGAAGTGGTATCCATGTCTAACAGCCCTTGGTAAATTCTTCTTCCATGAAATTGCTCAAAGCCTCTCGAAGCCTACGAAATGTCATGGAACATGACATTTGCCAATTTCATTTAATCACTACTTGGCTCTTGAGTTGCAAGAGCTAATTATTACTTCCTCTCTACCTTCTCCATGCTGCTTGTACTTCACGTATGTCCATCATATGTCACACTTTAAACAACTGTAAATCATGCTGGAGAATATTAGACATTCTTTATACAGAAGGTATTCCATAAATTAAATTATTGATCATTTTAATCATTCTTTGTACTTTTACTAGTTCTCCTAGAACCTCCTTTAGATGGGGGATCACTGCACACCAAAGCTCTGAATATTTACCATTTCCTATTAGTGATTAAAAAAATCACAACACAGGATGATTCAAGACACAGGAGAACCTTCACAGTGACCTGGCCCCATTTACACAACAGATATCATCTCAGTGGAGAGGATCCTTTTGCCTCTCCAAGAGAATAAGAGTAAAATGAATACGAGTAAAATGGTACGCTACCAGACTCTATATACAGATGTCTATAGCTTAGAGTTAAAAGAAACCACTAGATCACCTATAGAGACTTCCTTTAAACCACTGGCCATTACACATGGCTTCCAGTTCTGGAGATGAGTGGTTGTTCCAGTGGTAGGAGAACTACTAAGTCTTTCCTGACCACCCACTAACAGCCAAGACTACCACTGCTTACTAACATTAGAACTCAACATTTCCTAAAAAAAGTCATATTTAGAAAGAGATTCTTGTGCACTTTGAATAAAAAAGGAAGAGCAAAAAAGTGAGCTTGCCTTCTGGAGAAAACCAGGCAGCACCTACAGTGTATGAGCTAGTTTAGAGTCAATCCTACGCAGGAAAGTGTCAAAAAATAGATATTACAGCTCATGTCTAAGAAGAAAGTGCATTTTTCCCCCTCAGAATCTATTTTTAATATTGCATCTGATTTCAGAAGGCAGGAAAGAGGCAATGGAAAGCCTCTCTTTGAAAGGGCGTCCAGAAAAGCAAGTTTGTTCCAGAGAGGCACATTAAATAAAAAATTCTCCTGGCGGGACACCCACAAGGCTACTCTTCTTCAAACCACAGGCAGACGACACCTACCTGATGGGTAGCTATTCAGACTCAAACTCATAATTTTTTTTTTTTTAAATCTTGTACAACTCCCTTTCCAGTAAATATGTAACATGTTCCTAATTCTGGTTTCATATATATAGTGACTACAGTGTTATTTACAAGACCAAGGTCTGTGACCATCACCTGTGAGTGAAACCAACAAAAGTGAAGACTTCTCTTTCATATTTTATACATCTCAGCTGGAACTAAGAAGAGGGAAACACTCTGCCATGGCAAATTAATCAGGGCAGAATAAGTATTAACTGTGCTGCTAAACTTCAAGTGAAAACTCTAATCACTTGGTTAATTGACTGATTTCTTACATTTATAGTTGCACCTTCTTCATACCTGTTCTTACCATAAAACAGTAATAAAGTAATAAATAAAAAGTAATAAACTCACTTTCGGGCTATTCTGGTGGGCCATAGTACCACTTTGCAGGTGCTGCAGTACAACTAGAAAGCCATGGTTTGAAGCACTTGCCTGAGATATGGTTACTGAAAGCCAAGGGAACTGGACAAGATGCTAAAAATAATGGGGGGTGGTGGGGTGTTGGAAACTCAGATGATCTCAAAAGGAGAAGGAGACAAGGCTTCTGAGAGAGGAAGCGTAGAAAGACAAGAGCCCCAGAGCAGCCACCTTCCCCAGTAAAGAACATTCTGAAATGCATGGGAACTCATCCATCCAGATAGCTGAGCACTCTTCAGGATGGGCTTGCATTTAACAATTCTCTGCCAAAAGCAGTGGTTTCTGTTGTACTTTCAAAAGTAGTGTGCACAAATAACACTTAGGTCAAATGTGAAACCTATGTCACCATTCTGCAGATGCATTCAGAGTATTTCTTCCCCTAAACAATTCAGAAGCACCCTGTGTGCTTTCGTTAGCTTTTCTGTTATTGTTCAGCAAGCGTTTTATAAATCACTCTCCTAGTTACTTTTATCACATACATGCCATCTTTTCCAGACATCTGCCCCAGGAAAGAAGGCACATTGAACTCTATCAGGAGAAAGCAAGTTATCATTACAGAACAGCATTATATCCAGAGACAAAAGCATTGCTCAGTGATCAAACTGGTGAATGGCTGGTCATCACATGGAGCACAAATAGGGCTGGCAGAGCCACCAGGATGTATGACAATATGTTAATTTTATGTGCTCTATCTTTTTAGGAAGCTATACAGTCACTTCTATCACTGGCATTATTTTAATGTTTTACTACTGGATATTTGCATAGGTTGACTTTCAAATTTAAAAAGAGGCAGCCAGAGAAAGGGAGCTCTCTGTTTATGAGGGGTGAAAAAAAAACCAAAAAACAAATCCCCAACCCTCCCTCCACCTCATGTGACTCTTACTATCTTTATTCCTGGTTGTAAACAACCTCATTCCAAACTCACTTTGTTAGCCAGCATTTGCTGTTGAGCCTCAATTTGTTGCTGCTGGCGTGATGCCATTTCCTGAAGTTCAGCCAGTGTCATATCCATCCTTGGAGCACTGACCTGTCAAAGAAAATCCAAAGCTTGCTAAGTCTTGAATTTTTAATTTGACTAGCACGCAACTCAGTAGAACTACTGCAGAAAAGTACGATAAAGATCCTTAAAAAACAACAACTGAGTATCCCATAAAATAAGAAACAGTGTATTTCCATGGTAAAAGAATAAATAGTTGTAAGCTCATACACACGTGCAGCTCAATCCAGCAACACACATAAGCTGACATCTCTTAAAACATTAAGATTTCTAGCAAAATCCCAGCAGCATTTTAAAAAGGCACTTCAGAGCCCTTTATAATTAAGCTCGGCATGAATCAGCTTTGACTGACTGAGCCCAGAATGCTCAGCACGTGGCAGGATGGATCTGTGGTCGTAGGTGTCACTGCAATTCAAAGCACTTCAACGTAAGTTGAAGAAAATGGAAAGTTTAAATATAGCAGGGGAGAAAAACCCACCAGTCTCAAAGATAGCACTATTATTACATTACTTATCTGTTCCCATGTTTCCTGAATCTAGATTCTATCTTATATTCATAATTATACTTTCTGGAACAAGAATAAATGACAGACAATGGACTCAATACTGAAACACTAACTGGTCTCAACTTGAAATCTAGAACTAGGGATCTCTGACACAAAACTGAATGTAAAAAAAAACAACAAAAAAAAAAAAACAAAAAACGGTGCATTGAAGGAAGATGAGAGAAAAAAAATTCGTAAGAGTAGAGAAGGGAAAGTATGCTGAATTTGCTGCTCTGAGATCACCTATACAAGCATAGATATGGCAGCCAACAGATCTCAGAGACATTTTAAAAACTGAAAGCAAGGGTGATAATTGCTAGAGGTTTTGTGTCTATTTTAGAACAGTCATTAGCAATCTCTCCAAAACAGTCCCTTAGTTTCCAGGGTAGGATTTGCAGCAGTATCTCAAAAGAAAGGAAGCCTCCATTTTCACTGTACTGGCCATTGCATCAAGCACTTACCCCATTCTCTATTCTTCGATCGCCAGGCACTTTCACACCATTTCTTTTTAAGGCTGGATCGTGAGACCTTTGTCCAGTCCCTAGATAGAAATACAGGAACAGTCAAAGATGGTGACATATTTTAGGATTTCCCATATCCCTTTAGATATAGCATTCAACACAAAAGAAAAAAAACACTACAATCATTTTGGTTTAGAATCTGAGCACCTGTTCTTTCCATGTGCTTACCACTAAGATAAACTTAACCGATAGCGTAAGATGTTTTATGAAGAAGGTTGCTGTTTGATGTCAACATTTATTTTAAAATATAGGACTATTTAAAAACAGACAAAAAAAAAAAAGCTTAAGCAAAAGTACACTATTTCAACATCTCTCCCACAGTCAACAAGCAGCTGGCCCCTAGTAAGTCTGCATTACAGATGCATAGTCACAAAAACGTGTTCCCCTCTGCAAATGACAAAAATAACTGGTAGTTCACATTTGGACCAGTGTCTTAAAACCAGCATCTGGTGTGCCTTCACCAACTGTCTCACAGAGAACACCAATAACAATAGTTAAAGGTTAGTCACCTATCATGAAAGATGCACCATTTAACCTACAGCTGATTATTTGCACATAAAGTTTAAAAGCACAAACTTTTTTCTTTCTGGCAGTCATTGTGACAGTAAAGATGCTACCTAACTAGAATACTACTTTAACATTTCCATCAAATTACATACAAATGGTGTTCAGATGCCAACTACCAAGCTCCCTCATTTCCCTGTAGGACATGCATCTACTAAGGATGAAGCCACCTCTGTTAGCTTCTTGCCCATTTGATAGCTATTTCAAGACTGTATTCCTGCAACACTAACTGCAGAGCTCCTAACTATTCATTTGCTCTTCCTCAAGTATATTGCTTAGCAATGGCATTTTATTGGCCACGACAATAATCCTAATAGCACGAACACCCTGGACTTGAAAAATTACATCCTGACAACTACACTGCACGGTAAGATCCTTACTAGGTAGAAATGGCACAGCTTTAACTCTTCATGTACTCATTCTATCATCATTATACATTTCAAACATCAAAATACATTTAGCCATTTTCAAATATACTGAGTACAATGCCACTTAACACAAATGCAGTATTTCCAACACCGAGGATGATTATCAAGGATGAAAACAAAAAGGGGAGGTAGAAGAATCCAGTAGACTGAGTTAAAGGTAAAAGTTTTAAGGATTCTACTGAATATATTAACATGGGATGCACAGAAAAACCTTGAAAAGCAGAAAGTTATTTTCTTTATAGGTTTCACATTTAGATTTACAATGCATTGATATTACGTTCTCAGAGAACTTGACTAGACAGTTCACTTAATGCTATTCCTGAAACTAAGAAGAATGTGTAGATTGTGGGAGAAATATCAAAGAACTCTATCTCTTGCCAAGTATACTAAGTTTATCACTCTGGTAAAGTATTATCTAGGCGAAAACTTCCTAAGTCCAAATAATAAATTACATTACTGGACAACAATTTGGTTACTAGATTTAAAAGAAGAGACTACCAGGATGCCCTTGGATGCTTTGGTGAAGACCAGCTCTAGAAAACCTGCAGAAGTTTCAATTTGGATTTAATGTCCCAGACCTGAAAAGGGAGGATGGAGTTTTTACTAAATTAAACAAGTTTTCTGTTACTAGCATTCTCCATTCATAAGAAAATAATGGTCAGATCAAAAAGGGCTGCAACACCATACTGATTACTGACATTAGTAACATACACGAGTCGTTTCCTTAAGCTTGAGGAATTAAATGAAACTTAGACAAACGGATGAGCAGAGATCAATACCCACCTGCTTCCCGGCAAGGAGAGCGTTCATGCCGAAGAAAGAAACGAACCTCACTTCTCTGCATCCCAAAGCGCTGCAAAATATCCAGCATCCGTTCATTATCAGCTATGGGACGTTCTGAAAAGGTAAAAAGCCAGTTGACTATTACATCCCCATGTAGGTTGGGCACATACCAAAACAAAAGAAAAATATCTGTCCATCATCTTTCACTTGAACACCTCTTATTACACCTAACCCTGGCCCTCACCCAAGGCATTTCTGCCTTTCCCTTCAGAAGGCACTGTACCATTCCTTGCTTCTGAAATTAAACCAACACCTCCAAGAAGCAGATACAGCCCTTTAAAAGGGAGAAGCTGAGGCAGCATCACAGCCCAAGGGGAAGCAAACAGGAAATTTAGAACATTAGGCTCTGGCGCCTTCATTTTGTATTTGCAAATCATCTTACCCGCTCACCACTGCAGGAAACGTGCTGGCATACCTTTTGCTCCGCTTCTGTGGTACCTCAGACAAACTTATTTCTCAGTCATTCCCACCCACTCCTCAAGGGCGCCTCTGCCCCCACTCCTACAAGGAGTCATTTCCTTCCTATTCCAACAAGAATTAAGAGAGATGCAAAGACAAACTCTCAGAGAAGAGGAATTCTTCTCTTAATGCTTCCTAAGGACTGCAATCAAGTGCTGGATTGCAGCCCTTGTGTTCAAGCTCAGACAGAAGCACTCCATACCCTGAAGAGGCTCCTAGGCAGTACCCAACAGGCCTGATCCTCAGCAAGCCATCACAGCTCCTGTCACTTCGAGTGTTCTCCTATAGCTCCTGTCAGCATAGATCTGGTTCATTCTCTCAGACAGCAAATTTCAGGAAGTTCACATTATGCATGTTTTGAAAGCCCCACTTCTGATAAAACTGGAAAAGTATTTTGGATTCACAGCTCAAAGGAAGAGATCAGACAGTGAAAACTGACTCTAATAAGAACTTGCTATTTTCTTTCAGATGGTTAAGATGAAGCTTCTTTAAAAGTTACATGCACAAGTTCCACTGAATTTCCTTTCCTGCTTTTGTTCCCAAGTTCAGGATTCAGTCACATCTCATTTTTAAGCCTTACTTACTGCCTTTTGATATTACAAAAATCCAGTGGGAGTCTACATCTACCGCCTTCATTTACCAATACTCCTCCCTTTCTGTATTACTGTTCTTCCAAGACTTACACACTTCATAGCTAGGCATTCAGAGACAGAATATAATTAGAACGACTTATTGGCCTCTAAGTCTTTACAGAAAAGCAGTTTCTTTGTTTACTCTAGTCATTTCACCATACATTTTTATGCCTATTTGAAAAGTGATAGCAACTATGTGGCAAATCTATCATAGGAGTCAACTTTACTGTTACAGTATTCTATGACAACATCTGAAACTCATGATCAGGTTGGATCCATTTGTGCTGGATGCCAGACAAACAGAAGATATTGTTTGTGGCCTAAGAAATAAGACAAGCAGATTATGATTGAAATGACATATCACCACTTTTGCACCAGTTTCATTTTTCCTGACGTTGCTTTTGTCAGTTGTTTCCTTTCATTATTTAAGCAAGGGGAAGAAGAGGGGAAAAAAAAAAGAAAAGAAAAATCAGAGTAGTTCATTCCTATTCAATGGAACCTTTCAAAGTCACTATCTTAATATGGAATAATCATTTCAGGGGGAAAAATAATGGTGTTGAGTATAAATGTTTTCAGTTTCATAAGAAGAGGAACTACTAACATATGTTTTCAGTATGTGAAAAACTCTTTTCAACATAAAAGCGTTTCTTTAAATGAAAATGCTGCAGCTGTGCTCAAGCAATCTAGGAAGGAAAATTTCTGGAGTCACTGTCAAAAGAGATTAGCTTTACAGAATAAGCAAGTAGGTCACTGTTACAGAAAAAGCAGTCTCTTGGCGGTTACTTGTCTAGACGGCTAAAAAAGCTCTTCATCTGCTAAACCTTAATTCAAGGAAAAAAAAAAAGGCAAAACAAAAAACCAACAGTACTGCTGTCAGATTTCCATCTTAAAGAATATACAGCAGGCTTATGAGACAAATTTCTAGCAGCTCAGCAATACTTCAACTGAAACTCTACAATCAAGGGAGATGCCCTTTACACAAGGATTCTGTCAATACCACTCAGTGACTTCAAAGGAAGGTCAAAGAGTTTTTCAAATACCAAACAAAAGTATATTTGGAAAGCTCAAGAATAAAGGACAAACAATCAGACTTCATTTTTTTTATTCCCTATCCATCTCATGAAGAAAGAAAAAAAAAAAAAATCTTTATCCATGCACATACCTTTTGACTGCTTCCCACAGTGGCCAAAGTAGCTGCCTAACAGAATTCTGACAATAATAGGAAGATCAAGAAAATTTGCCCTGATACTCATCAAATTTCAAGCAAAACTGGGAGGACAGGGAGAGTGGTAAACTTGCCCACTTCAGGGAGCAGAATGCCTCAAGTGTGCTTGCAGCAATCTTCTAAAGTACCCTTAATAAGGTCTGACAGCAGAAGCAAAAATTCCTGAGCAAGCATCAGAAACAGAGACAAGCAACCCAAGAAGGATCTCAGTAACTGAAGTCTGAGAAGTCATTTTCCAACATGAATCTTTTGTTTCTACCCCAGAAGGCTAGCTGTCTTCCACCGTGTTTGTTTTAAAATAAAGTTTAATTTGTTCAGTGTAAAAGGCAAACAAAATAGAAGTCATGGCATATCTTGGCAAAACAAGATAACAAACTTTGCTGACATCTAAAATGAGATTAGGTAAAAACTAAGAGTATTTCTCTCCCGCGTCACTCCCTCCCCCAAATCCAAGATATACATGAAAACATATCTTTGGAATGGTTGCTGCTGGGCATTATGCAGATGCTTAGGAAAGGATATATTATATCTGAAACAACATGCATGTACTGCATCCAGTACTCAAGTCTTTCAATGCTACATGATTTGAGACTACAGCATTTGTTGTTACCAAGTACAATTTGAAACTGTATACAGTTTTACACACACACATCCTAGTGTATATTTACTAGTATTTACTTCTGTATACAGAATATGACAGAATCAGTGAAAGGAACAAGAATAATTTGGTTTATAAAACAATTGTCAAGGTTTTCACCATATAAATGGATGATACTCTTTTTTTGGTCTTATGACAATAGCCGTGCAAATAACATCTAGATATCTGTTCTTGCGGCATTTCATGTCATCTTTGCAAAGATTAATCTCAGAAAAAATTCGCTGCCTCACTTTATGTTTCTGTATCCAGATTATTTGCTTACATCTCCTTGAGTAGCAGAGAGGCTGACAACTTGATTTTACAAATAAATCTCCACGCATTATATGGCCCCATTCACCCCAAAGTTCACTTTTCAGCTTAACAAAACCATTTGGACGTGAAGTACTGGCAGACTTCACTTGCCTCCCAGTATAGGTGCTCTCCCTTGACTGCAGGGATATCTCGCCGCCCTTTCTAGCATACTCTACATCAACATCTCAAAAGCCAATCAAGAATCCAGGTTGAAGAAACACAAGGAGAGGAGCTGCCCACTCCAGCAGGTCTCCAACTGTGATAATGACACGAGAACGTGGTCCCTCACCATCACAACCTGTACTCTTTAACACAGCACGGGGCTAAGGCTAACTATGAATTCAGTGCATTTACCTAAACCTATATTTTACTGTAGATTTTGGTATTGTGTTGATGTAGACAGAGTTGAACCAGGATGTACAATAAAAACATTCTCCTAAAAGATCTCTCTTCATGCTGGACTGGTGATTTTATTTTACTATCATTTATAAAGAAAAAATGCTTTCTTTTCTAAGGAGGAAAAAAAAAACCCTGTTGCATTTTTTAGGCTGAGAAATATCAGGAACATTACATCCCAGTCAGAAGTGGCTTAAATAAATAAAATAAAAAAAAAAAAAAGAAAAAGAGACACAACTCAGGTATCTCATGCTATTAAACAAACATCCAGCTCACTAATGATTTCTTTGATCAGGCATGAGCATGAGCCAGCAGCAGAGGAAGACAGGAACATAAGTCCTTATCATCTGATTCTTTTATAATTTTGTTGAAGCGTCTCAAAAAAGTTGGATAAATATCATTATTTTTTGGTATTGAAAATTCTGTCCGTGATTCATTTATTCTACATCTCTGGGTGGCTACCAGTATCTAATGAGTATCATGGAGACAGGAGATAGATAAGAGTCCTTTCCCATTTAAGCCATGAAAAGTTAACCATGGCTTAGCTTTTGATTTGTTTGTTGACATGTTCTCCAGTTCCAGTGGAGCACTGCAAGCCAGGGAAATTTGAACTTCCAAGACAAAAATCAGCAAGAACACAGAAGAAAAAAGCCACAACCGATCACATACACAGAACGCTCTTCCACAGGCTTAAGAGGACCGAGGCCAGTCAAAAGCAGTTGCTATGTCCTCCCTCCCACCTGCCACGCACCTTCTTTAGAGCACTTGACATCAGGTAACAACTACTACTTTCTGGTAACACCACTCCTTCCCTTTCAAACTCAATTAACATGATCAGGAACAATGAAGATGTCACAAGAAAAAGTAAGTCTTCCTTTGCCACTGCAAGTGAAAATGGCTATGGAGCTGAAGAAATTATTCTGACCGGGTCACAGAACTATGGATACTTACCACTTCAAAAATCCCACACAAGCCACTGGGATCCCACTGTGGGGAGAAGAAGGAAGAGCGAACAACTCCCCCACACCCTTCAGAGACTCGTTTGAGTTAGAAAATGGCTGCATACAAATAAGAACCTCTGCATGCTTGAGTTCCCTTCTTTTAACTCGCTTTTGCACGTGAGTGGCTTCCTGTATACGCATTATCACGCAGCAGGTCTGATGAAGAGATTAACAAAACTGTACGGCAGAAATCCTGTAGGACAGGACCACGTCTGTCAGGTGTCTGTGTGCTACCTTATCAGAGGCAGTGAATGCCCAGTAATTAACAAAGCGCAAGCCTAACGTACCTGAGCCACACCACACTTCAGCCAGGTGGCACTCACTCTCACCAGGCTCCTTGCACAGCTCCACCACATCTCTGCAGGTTGTTTCGGGCGTGACTGGCACCTCAGTGAAGTGCTGCTCATTGTTACTGAGGTACACCGTCAGAAACATCTGGAAAAGACAAAGGCAACAGCACATGATTACTTTATAATACAAAGCCAGACTGCACATCAGAGTCACAACCCTCTCATTAAATGCATTATTTTCAACATAATAGTATCATTCGTTATCAACTACTGTGCATACCGAATTTCAAAACAAATCCAATTTTTCTTTAAGATACAAGCAAGTGAGACACTACAGAAGTAATTCTCTGCTCAACCAAATTACATCGCCGGAGGATTGTTGAGTTTAAAAATCTGGACCTACTGCTCCGTCCTTTTGTCTCAAGGTGATGTGTCAGAACTCCTCCCACCTTACAATACGTATATACTGCACCCATTTGACGCAGCAGGAGAAACAGTCATCTGGAGTTCACAAATATTTTTTATTGTGAAAAACAATGGCAATTACATCTGTTAAAAATAAGACCAGAGCTTACTACATAGGCAGTGAAGTGGAAACATAATCTCATTCCCATAACACATTTCATCAGAAGGTTTCTTAGAAACACAAATCGACTTGCTATACCCTTAGTCCCTGTCTGAATGCAAGGTTCCCCCCAAACGCCGTTCACAGGAAAGCAAGGATATTTTACTTGGCTTCCTCTTCACAGCTGTAGAAGGACGCTTGATCTTTGCTTATTATTCTGTACAAGCACACCACACAGTTAGAAGTTATTCTTGCTCATGTCTTTCCAGCCACAACTAGAAAATGAGTGTTTTAAAAATTAGTTGCCTTCTTTGATAGAAAATATTGATGATTTCTGCCTCTGAACACCACCTCGCTGTATGCTATTAATATTAAACTGCTATCAAAGTTTAGCTGCTAGCTAAAAATTAATGTCAATTCTCTTCTGAGACCTATTCTCAACTTCAGTATCAACTGGCTGCTAGTTGCATGACTTCCAGCAGCACAAAAATCTGTCAAACGTCTCCAGAAAGCAATTACTCCACTAAGCATTTCAAGCAACAGAAACCTTATCAATAGGCTACACAGTTCAGTCTCTTTCATACAGCTGGGAAAGTTGTTTTTGCAGGAAAAGACACAAATCCTTGCCTGTCCTCATTTTCAGTGTGCAAAAGGGGTATACATCCTGACGAACAACAGTTCAAAGGTCAAAAAAAAAATCCCAAAACAAAACCAAAAAACCAACCATATTCCAAATAAAACAAGGCAAGAAAGAGTTATAAATATCCTTCTAAATTTAAAGAAAATAAAACAACAACGAAACCCCCACCCAAACATTAGCACACATGTTATTTCTGTAATTTTGGGTGAATACTCTGGAATGAGTATTTTTGATGCCACCACAAAGTGAAATTTCGCCCCATCTTCCTCACAGTTTTAGGAGCCCCCATTTGGGGATTCTCCTGGAGCACAACCATGCACACACATGTACTCCATGCCTCCAAAGCCTTTCCAGGGCTCTTTGGAGTGCCAAGATCCCCTCCAGCCCTATGAGAGAAGCTGCCTTTATTCTTTTAAAAAACTTCTACAAAAACACTCCACACTCTGCACGTCTTGTTATACAAAGTATAATAGTTTTTCCTATTTGCGCCAGTATAAACACTTGCAAATAGTATTTTGGGCACTGGGACTGCACCAGATTTAGCACCAAGAGCAGGCAGAGTTTCTGATCTTCGGGAAATTATCAGAAACTTTGGTCTTGAGGAGCTTGACAAAACTAAAGACCTACAAATATTCACAGAGTGGAAAAATTCTACTGAAAGGGCTCAAAACTGCCTGTAATCCTCAGGAAAATGTTCAGATCCCCCAAACATTTCCTTGTTTTTTTCTTTTTTTCCCCACAATTTGACAAACACTTGGAGCTTATAAGGAGAGGAATAAGGAGAGAGAATGGGGGAAATACACAGGCGGCAACAAAATTCCAGTTACTGACCGAGAGAAGCCAGTGAATCCCATGGAGGGCAGGCAGGCAGATGGAGTGGGATACGCGGTGCTTGAGGATTTTAGCTTGGATCAGGGTTGCTGCTCACTCCGCAGTTCTGCTCTTGGAGGGGAGCATCCCGCTTGCCAGCTGGGGTCACAGCTGCTCGCCCACGAGCAGCAGGGAATTTCTTTTAAGGCTTGCTCCCTTTCCGGTATGCTTTGTGTGGGCCCGAGCTGCGTGGCAGGCAGTCAGGTAGGATCAGCTTACCACGTACGTTCATATGGTGAAGACCACAGGGCGCAACCGTTGTGCTGTTTACAGCACAGCGCACTGAAGTGCTGACCTAAATTAAGAGGCAATGCTTTCCAAGCGGGAACTCTGATACTCAGCTTTAATCTTTCTCACTGAACGTGCTATCGTTTAGATATAGTGTTTCTAGAGGAGGCTGACGGTAAGGGATGCCACGTGCAACCAGGTAAGAATACCACTTAGTCACAAAAATTGGGGCAGAAAAGTATCAAATAAATAGGCTCCCAAATAGCTTTACAGTAGTGTTATATAGGTACGTAAAACACATCAACACTCAATGTTTAATGCTGTACAACTCTGTATTCAGAACAACACTAATTCACAAGGCTGTGTATCTGCAGTAACATTTGTTAGTTTTAAAGTATGAGATCACAGATGGGAATTAAGAGAAAAATTATAAAAACCATGGCATTATACACAAAGCAGACCTAATCTGACCCTACAGGGCTGTTCACTCTTCATTGTGCCTGTTTATATCCAGTTGTTAATCCTTAGGATTTACCAATACAGACAACTACGCAGGAAGGATCACGAGTTGCCATTTCTATCCACAACGCTCAGGATAATTACTAATACGTTAAGCCAAGAGCACTCAAACTTGGTGCGTGGGGGCCATTTCTGAGACCTAGTAGTGCCTGCATTACCTCTACCCACATATTCTAGGAACTGGGGGAAAAAAAAGGCAACCAAACTCTGCAAATTCCCTAAAAACATACCTCGAAGTCTTTAAGAGTCTAAAGGAACTACAAAACTGGCGTGACCTTCACGGTTACCTCATGCCATTTCCCTTCAGCTCCAGGGACAATGCTGAGATGATTCAGAAGTCCTCTAAGTAGTTGTGTCCCTCCTTTCCCATCCAAATGGCTGTCACATTCATCACCTTGCAGGGGACAGGCAAAGAGCTAGCCCCATCTGCTCTGCTGCCTGCATATCTGTGGGGTCTCCTAGAGTAACCTGCTCCTGCCTGGCCATGTCCGAGCCTAGGGCAAGCACTGAGCAGAGAGTATCCATCACAGAGATGTCTCTTTCCCCAGAGAGGGCTGGAAAACGTAAAGGTGGTGCGAACCAAAAGCCCGCTGTGGCTTCTCAGTGCTGCTCGTAACCCTGGGCGGCTGCTGCGGCTTGTAGCACCTCATACTGGGATCCCAAGAAATCATCCTTCCCCTGAGAACGGTTAAACACAACATTTACTAACCACCGTACCAGCTAGTTTATATTGCTGTTTGAATGCTGTACAGCAGCAAAAAAAAGAGGAAACAAGAATACTCTCATGACACCTTGTTCAGAAGTTTGAAAACTGTAGATTGCACCAAGCTAGAGCATAATGTGGTCTTTTGCTCCTCCCTGAAACCAAAGATATTAAGACAGTTGTATATATAGGCACCTAGGAATTCAGATAGAAGGAAAAGAAAAAAAACACATAAAAAAAAATTCAGTTTCAAGCTAGGCATACATGAAAGACTTGACAAAAAAAGGAGGAAGACAAATCTCAGTCAGACCTTGCACTTCTTTTAAAGATTGTATCTAGGCAAATACTGAAATATCTGACAATTCCATATAGCCTTGGATCATTTTTTTTCTCCCTCTCAAACTTTTAAAGACTGAGTTTTAGGAATGCCCAGTATACAGGCTGAACACTTTTAAACAGGAGTCAGGTACCTAAGTTCTAAACTAAAGATTTTCCCCTCATTCCCCATCCCACTCCCAAGACGCGGTCACTGTTTATAGGTACTGAAAAGCTTTAAAATGTAAAAGCATTCCAGTACTGTGACATACTTGCACGAAACCAGGGATGTGTTGTGTACCTACTGAAGCAGCTCCTTTTAAAAATCACATTACAGATTTCAGCTGACACTGCTACATCTTAGAAAATAAAAGTTTGCAGTTATGGAACCACCAAATGAGGCAGTTCGATCGGATGCACCAAGGGCATCCAAGAGATGATCAAGGACACAAGCTACAGCAAGAGATAGTTTTTGCAAGGAATGATTGCTACATATGACTTACAAACAACTGAATGGCAAAGTAGAGTACTGAACATATGGGAGGACTTTATGTCTCAAAAAAGCTTAAGACACAAATCTAAGAAAATCCAAATTGGTATGAATTATAACTTCGAGTCTTCTCAGCATGAAATATATCATTTTGTTCCAACCCATGTTATTTATGCATCACCTCCAACTACAGCCACTAAGTCTGGCCTGTAACACACCCAGGAACAGGAAGACAATGTAGCAAGAAAAGCAACCAAACAGGACAGAAGAGGGCATCAATTAAAGCAAGTCACACCCCACTTGATAATCCTCTCTTCTGCATGTCAATCCCAAGTAGCCTTACATCTGCCCACAAATCTGACCCATTTGTTGTTAAGCTCATCAACAGGATCATTTCATACAATTGCACTGACATTAAATATGACATAACAGGTCTCAACATCTGCAAATGTTTTCAACTGAAAGTAAAATATTTCAGAATGGCTAGCTCTACAGAAGTGCTAGGCTATGACCACACTACATCTTGGTTCCTACTTTGTCATATTAACAAAAACAAACACACACACACACAAAAAACCCAGCTTCCAAACCTGTTTGGAATACAAACCTGGGGAAACACGTGCCTTACAATTTACATCCATTCATCATTTCATATCAAAGACCTCATATCAATCTTCTCCTGAGATCAGAAGACCTCAGTTATTGATTAAAAGGAGGGAGAAATAGAAATGCAGTTTACTTTTCAGCTTTGATGGTGTTTCTGGAAGAATCAGACTTCTCTTACTCCTTACTTATTGTAAAACCGATATCACACATCTTAGGTATTAAAAAGCTGTTAAATTGGACATTTTCTAATTAATATACTAATACTATTCAATTATTCAAGGGAAAATTCCATTATTGTGCATGATGCAAATTAAAATACAAGGACTTCATTAATTCTTGAAACTACCTGAGTAGTAAAGGTTTAATATACTCCCCCCCCCAACAGTTTCTAGTGAAATATCTAATTCAAATCCTAAAATTTCAACAGCAGATAACAATCCTCCAGGGCAAAACTCAGTCCCTTGTAAAGTATTATAATCAAGTAGATAATTTATTAAAAAAAAAAAACCAACCCTAACTTAACCCTGGTTTTCACTCTTTACCCAATTCCTACTTTATGCAGTCTTCCTGCGCAGCATGTAATGTACGCTACAAACTGTGGCATCTATTCACATAGTGCTTTTCATCTTCAAAGCATCTTATGACCAGGAAGTCGTGACACAAGCAAGCAGTTTCCTACTTTACAGGCAGGGAAACTGAGGCTTACAACAAGGCAGTGACAGAGACAAGAACATTATTTGGTAGCCAAACAACCGTACTGCTTCTGGTAATCGTGATTCATTCCATTACCTTGCATTAGAGCTAATAATATAATTCTGTAACACATTCCATATTCTTCTCATGTTAGACCGAAACCTAATACCCTTGAACCACACAATATTAGTGTTGGGGGATTTTGTATTTCCATAACTCAGCTAAGTACTGGTCTTAAGCTTGCGTAACAAATTTTCTTAGCTCTCCTTTTTAAGGAGGCATTAAAAGTTGCTCTTAAGGTTGACAATGCAATGCTTTGCAGTAATAGTCTCTCTATCATTATCTGAGTTATACCTATCATATTACACTGCAAATATTTCAATACAGGCAATATATCTCCCTACAACATGGAGAGCATATACACCCAATGTGCTGGATAAATAAGCCTCCAAAAAGGACCTCATAGCACACCCTTCAATGACTTTTCTACAGTGTGGTTACACAGCAGCAATATACATCTATACAGAAAATATATTTCATAAGTATGTGAAACAGCTTTTTTTTTTTTTTTTTTAAAACACTGAGTGGGATGGAAAATAATTACAACAATAGAACTTAGAACCTGAACTAAAATGTATTTTTAGAAGTTAATTTTAGTTAGCTGAAAAATTAGCAGCATAAAATTTTTAGAATGAATAGATTAACTATCAAATTTCAAGTAGAGATGACAAAAATGAAAAATAACTGCTTCCACCCACAGACCTGATACCCACAGTTTTAACCACAAGTGAGTCTTTCCCGATAAATATAAAATCCCTCTAAACAAAGAGTTTTAAATGGAAATCTTGCATCTTACCTAGTGAGAACACTGATGCTGCACCTTCCCAGATAGCTGCAAAGAAATCAGCTGCTAAAATAGATATTTTTGCTGACTTGATGCAACTTTCTGAACAGCAGAAGACAGTCTGCACAACAGCACATTTCCCTGTTCTGATAAGCAGCATCCTGAGCTGGTGCATAATTACAATTCTCCATTTAATCCAAAGTAAATTTCAATAATAAATTAATTCAGCGATTCTTTCGCATCAAGTTCCTCAGAACACTAAAATAGTCCTTCAGTAGGCAACACGCTCACTTATTGTACCTGAAGATTAAGGTAAGCAAGAGATTAAGGTAAGCAAAAGATTGTAATAGACTTACTAGAAGACATGCACACAGGATTTGCTATCCCCAATCCTTTTCATATTTGGCTGTTGCATAAAGCTAGGTTCAACAGAAATGCAGAGTAAAGTTTAATATTTGCCTGTAGCCACACCCAAATGCACGGAGTTCGGTTCTTGTCGTCTCACCCGCCACACACACTACTCCGTTTATATTGTACTGGCTTTTGGCCATAAATATGAGAAAGGAAGTTATGATGCAAGGTAGGTGGAGTGCAGTAGGAAGCACCATGGGATTGTTCAGATTATTCCCAGTCCATCCAAAGCACGGCCCTTTTCCCTTTCAATTGTATGACAGGAGAAAACAAGACTCAGCCTTTACTCTCAAAGGTATGGTGGTTTCTGCTTGTATAGATTGTTTTAAAGATAAGTTTATTATGTATTTGTATTTTATCTTTGGTTAAAATGTCATATTCTTCCAGGACTTATAATACAACATATATTTACGTGCACTTTTTTGGGGATGGGGAAAAAGTGCTGGAAAAAGCAAAGAAGAAGCTTTCCCTTCCCTTTCCTTTTTTTCTCCCCCTTATCCTTAATGTAGGGAGAACAGAATGAAAGCCTTCTGCTTTTAGCATACACTAGTTAAACTGGGCAAAGGCTATAGCATAAATGCCACATTACATCTCACTATCAGGTATGCATCTGAATCATCATTAGGGGATTCTGAAGAGCTGCAAGGAAAACAGCCCAAGTTCCAGCCAAGCATTGTTACCATCTGAAGTTAATGGGCGTACGTTCGCAACCCTCCTACTTCATGGACTGCAACCTCAAAGACAGAACTTGGTGCTTCAGTTCAGACTTACAAATGAGGAAGAAGCAATTACAATCTTCCTCCCAAACCTTATAGAAAGTCATGATCATCTTAGTTTAGCCATTTTGGCTTTGTGAAAACTGCCAGGCATAGCTCAGGACTGGTAAATACAGCATTCCTAACCTACACCCTCCCTATTTTCAGTAGGGCATTGCGCACAAGGACGTTAAGAGATCTTTCCAAACAAAGATTTTTTACTTTGAACCCAAGTCACATTTTCCAACCTTTTTTCTTCAGTCATTCTTATACACAGGAAGATAGCAAAAGTCCTCTGATAAGCCAGACGTCAGAAAGGTCTCTGCAAACAAAGCTCACTATGTTGGATGAACACTAAGCACAGGCGCAACACACGCCTTGAGCTACCACCTATCACTGAAGGCAAGAATATCTCAAGTCAAGTGTGGCTTTTAAAGCCACTTAGACTTTTGCACTGTGGGTATCTATTGCAACATCAGCATTAAGTAGAAGAAAGTGTTCTGAAAGATACAGGTCAGTTAGTTTGTTTTTTTAAGATATATAAACTAAATTGGCTTCAGTAACATATGTAGGAAACCAGAGCCTTTTACTGAGCACCCACATTTGCCAACACATCACGTACAGCTCATTCTGCTCAGACCTGAATCCACACTTGGATTTGCACCAATTTAGTTAAACAACTACAAGAATTCAGGGTAAACTGAACCTGAACACGTTCTTCATATTGCACCACCAGCAGCGTGTTCACAGATCTCTTCCCGTGTCCATCTGTGAAGTTCCTCTCCTCCATGCATTTCCCCCCCACCAAATACTCTTTCCCCTGTCTCCCCAAATCCTTCCTCGTGGCTCCTTAGAGCCATCACTCTTGCACTGTTGGACACTTCACCAAAACCCACTGCAAGGTGACCAGCAGAAAGCCTAAACATGGTGTTTGGACTTGTATTGTTCGTGTCCTACTTGGAGCTTGCTCCTCCTGGACTCAGCAAAAGAGAACTGGGTCTTTAGAGGCTTGCCCCTTCAGGCAGACTCTGCCCCATCTTCTTCATTCAGCCCTAAGTTATAAACAGTTGGTACACAAGAAGAAAGCAATTAACGTTATTTTCAGGGAGATGAAAAAAAAAGATACCACATAGTTCTTACAATAGGTACTATGGCTCTGGAAAAGGAGAACAGTAACTCGTTTACAGTTGCTCCTCCTCCCATTCTTCAGTATCGCAACACACATTGCACCTAACAAGAGCCTAAAGCCAAAGCAACATCCAAGCATAATGAGTGGGGTTATGAACTCAAACCTGAATCATCTCAATTTTCTGTACTTGCGTCAAACCCAGAGGCTGTCTTTGTACTAAAAAACAACAACCAACCAACAACTAAATAAAAGAAAATAAAAAAGAAACTAAGCTGAACTAAGCTGCTCTTGCTGCTCTAGAGCTTTACATATTCCCCCCTCCTTGGGAATAAGTGTTACTGTTCTCTTGGCTTCCTCAACAGCTAAAGGCCAACAGAAAGCCACACTAAGTGCTGTCTGTCAGAACACTTGAGAATGACACCTCTTAAAATAGTCCTTTAAAATGCATGTATATTCTTACAATTAAAAGAAAGACTAATATTTTTCCTGGTAATCAAAAAGATTTTGTACAAGCCAGGACCCTTTGTGAAGAAAAGCAAAAGTTCCACCCACGTCAGGAATGAAAGCATATTTAACACAACCTACACCTAATCAAAACAGGCTATTGCAGCAAACTGGCACCTACACCACCCACTGCCTAAGACACCAACTCTTTACTGGGTTTAAAAATACTCATTTTATGCTTTTCCAGCCAATGCATGATAATCTCACCAATAAAAAGATGATCAATATACACATCAGGAAGCACTTGACCTCAGCCCACCAGAACATGGAAGTCAAATCCACATTTATCATGCAAAAAGTGCCCGACTCACACATCAAGCAAATTTATTACCTTCTGTTTACTGGCAAAAGGGGGCTGCACTCCTGGGAGCACCCACAGGGGAGGCAGAGTATTGATATAGAAAGGAGTTGTTGGTTTGTTTTTGGTTTTTTATGTGAGTTAACGTCTGTCTTGAACAGTTTAAAAAAGAGCAGAAGCTTTGTGATTTAATAAATAGCAACACAAACCAAATGAGTCAGAAAAAAAGAAGCATAGAACACTGGTTTACTCCAATCCCAGCAAATTCATAGAGCTCAGTGCCAAACGCTTTTAAAAATACTACTCCTTACATCACATTAGTCACTCCTCCAGGAAAACAGCTGCCAAAACCTGTGTCCTAACTCTATGAAACAGATTATGACAAACCAAAACCCTCGTGACGTGCACAGGTAGGTCAGAGTACATACGATTTCTGGCACCTGAAACAATGACACATGTTTAACTACACGTGTAATTCCAGTGTGGGCAAAGTCACAGGATATACTGTTCGGGTTGTCACGTGATAAGGGCTGACTCGTCTGGCATCCTAAAGTGTATCACTACATCTTGAAATTCAGGGGCATTTTAGCACGCTGCAGATTTATGCCTCCTCTATGCTGGGATCCCAGAATATTCTGTTCAGCCACCTACCTTCAGGACAAGCAAAAAAGAAACAAATACAAACCAGGAATTTCAGACCACATAGCACAACAGTCTGTGTGTTTTACTGCTTTCAAGGTCAGTTTTGGCTTCCTATATACTTGCCTCCAGGAAGCAGAGGCTTCCTGCTATATGAACTTCTCAATCTCACCAGGACAAATATGTGTTTGTATTAGTCCAACTTAATCCTCACAATGATTGAGAATACCCAAGGATGGCAGAGAAGTTCCCCTCTATTAACCTCCATGTTGTCTCCAGAGACGGTAAGGAAAGTGGAAGGTATCATCTGACTGCTACAGCTTAGCCGACCTAAATGGTGAGCTGACAGAGGCAAGCCATGCTCTTCTCAAATCCCTCTCCGTTATGTCCGATTATGCAGCCACACGGCAAATCACTTCCACCATATAAGCCTTTTTGTTGCTTTTTGCCTTTAGCGTAGGTAGCATTTCCTCCCAACCATCACCCAACTCCTTACTAAATTGAAGGGGAAGGTACAAAAGACATGTGGCTTTGGGTGGGGATGGAAACCAAAGGAACAAGACCATCCATTTGGGTAACATCCTACTATTAAATTAATTAGGTGAAATGTCACACCATATCTTTGCAGAAGAGTATCCCTTTCCGATTCACCACCAGTTCTGGGTGGGAACACATTCCAGTGGCAATGGAAGTGTATCTTGAAGAATGATCTTTGCTTGTCAAATCCTGATGACCGACAGTGCACTGAGAGTGGGCAGCCCACGCGTGGCAACGCAGGCAACCAACATAGCCACCAGCAACACCAAAGACAACCAGCATGAAATGCCTATGCTTGGTGATCATAACTATCTGACAACAACAGTTAACATTATTATTCAAAGCCATAAAGAAGGGGTTTTGTCCTACCACTTCTGGCCTGCAAACACGCAGGAAGTCATTAGTAACTGTGCAGATACTGAAGGATATTACGCTACAGCAGCATGCGTTCAACTGTCACAGAAGACACATTGAGCTTTTGCACCAAAACAGATGGATCTTGTTGTTATTGTGCAAGTTAAAAGGGACCAGCAGGGCTATTTCAACACTAGAAACAATGGATGGTCAGACAGTCTAGTCAACCACATTATAATGGGATATGCACAACTTACCCACGACAGCAAAACTGAGAAGGAGAAATCTTGCCCTGCCAGTCAGCCCATTAGCCCACCAAGCACCCCGCTTCATCTAACCTTTGCTCCTGTAATGTGGAGCTCTACGTGCTTTAACTTCCATCAGGAAACATTCAGCTGCTGTAACAGAAGCTGCAGAAGGGTGGCAGATTGTACAGTTGATCACTGTCTGACAGGTTTTATTTAAGTGCCGCTCACTCCCCAGAGCTCTTTCTAGGCAATACCAGGCTCTACGCAGACACACCAGCTGAGAAGTGAAGGAAGGAAGAGCAGTTCATCAGAGCAAGGCAGCAGGCTTGCTGGGTGGCTCTGCATGTTGTCACCAGCAAAGTCATGACAGTGTTCTTTACAGATGGCCTCATATGAAATGGTGGCCACTGAGGTGATGTCACACCTATTTTAAATGAATTAAACAGAGTTTAATCAAATCAACATTTATACTATGTCAGGTCCTCAACAGGCTTCTTTTGCCCCAAGAACTCCAGAAATCGTCCCCCTCAGTCTGTTACTATTTGGCTACTCATTCAGCTTCCCTGGAGGTAGAAAACTTTTTCTCTAGCCCACCCTCACTAAATGCTATTTGCAAGGGAAGCACTCTAAATAACACTGTTTTTGTGCAACACTGGGAAACCACCCTGCAGAAAGGCCTCATGGGCAAGATCTACGTACAACAGCACAGGAATAACGATGCAGAGGCAAGAAGCATGCACTGTTGTTTCCATAGCTTCCCCACACAAATCTTTACTTGTAGTAAACCTGGTCTCAAAAGGCTGGAAGACACAGTGTGGCTATCACTGATAAAGTGGCTATGGAACAGCATGACAAGTAGGCAATGCTCTTCAGAAACATGGCTCGTACATGACCCATGGCAGTCACTGCGTCAGTTTTGGTATTTCACAAGAGAGCTTCGTGGCATTCTCGAAGGAGGTCTGGCATATTTTGCCTGGCCCCTACACAACCTGCCTTTCACTACTCAGCAACACCTCCCTCCCTCTTTTGCAGCCAGAAATCAGTCACATTCCCTGCTATGTCAGCTTTTCCTGAACACTTCATTATGTTGAGAGACACATACAGTCTTACTACAGCTGGAATCAGAAAACTGCTAACAAATTCTGGGAATTCCATCCATTAGAGGGTCTTCCCAGCCCTAGGGTGCCCAAAGATAGCAAGAATGGGTTTCACTTTCCTGGAGAAGTCAGGGCAGGAGCCATCGATCACTCCTCTGCATGGCCCAGATACTGATCTGGGTGAGGTTCTGCATTCAGGGCAGCAAGCACTTATGCAGGATGGAGAGCACAGTGAAAAAAAAAAAGTGCCCATCAGACAAGCCACTAGTCTCAAGCAGCAAGGAAATTTCCACCAAGTTCTAACTGTGAACAGGTATGACAAACAGCTGAATAAGAAAGAGCCCAAGCTACCAGGAATAAGAGCCTTCCTGTACATTCCTGTGTGATTTGCTAGCTCAGCCAATCTGCACAACTTCAAATTTGTCCAGCAAAACTGATAGGGGAATGAGATCCCCATGTGCCTTGCTGAAGAGGCTCGTGGCTATTGAAACCCAAGAAAGGGACAATCACCTTGCAGAAGGACAGAAGGCCGTACCTTAAGAATGCAAGAAGGATACTCTACACCAGAGCTTACGTATAATCTTCCAGCTCCTTATTTGCATACTGCAAAGCTGCAACATGTTCACAGACCCACAGGTTGCTGCTGCGCTGGAGTACCAGAGCACATGGGTGGTTTGGTGCAGCAAAAAGCTCAAATGGGATAAAAATGGCAGCATTTAAAAAGACCCACTGAAGAATATCTAAGAAAATATGGATTTTCTTCTTTTAAAGGACAGAAAGAAGCTGAAGGTAAGAAAAACACACAGTTCTTGAGACTCCCCCTTAGCTTTCAATTTAGAGAAACAATGGGATTTAACACTCCATTGCAATAGAGGAAAACTAGTAATCTAAGCTTAGATCTAAATTGCTCCTTAAGCAGTTAAGCCTCACAAAATGAAAGTATCAGAAGACAAGGAAAATCTCTTAAATTATTCGACAAAAAAACGAAACAAAACCCACATGCTGCTGCTTATATCAGACATTCCTAAAACAGTGAAAAGGAATACTACCTTTCCACACATGTAAAGGATTTATGAACAAGCACCTTTTTTGGGGACTGTTCTCAAGCGCAGAACAGAATGAACTACCATCAAGATTCTCTCCCCATTCATGATTAACCCTACAGAAGTAGGGGTGCAGGCAATGTAATTACTTTAAGCAAGATCATTTAATATTTACATTGGATATGACAGACTTGTATTCCAGCTGCACTACAGTGTACCAGTTGGTTTGACTCTACATGAATCCCAGTCTCCCAAATCCCAGGCTGAACTCACTGCATGACCTTTAACAAGTGGCTTAACCTCCCTGCAGCTTTCGTTCCCTTTATTAAATGCTCTGATCCGTAGCAGTTAGTGTTCTACAGACCAGATGTTTGATGTTGAACAACTCAAAATAATATCAGAAGCTTTCAAGTCAGCAATGTGAAAGTGTGTGTTTCTACTTGAGTTTGGGTCCTACATATATACCTATAACCCAGGTATACTGCAGATAAAGGTTTTCCTGAATCAATTTCATAATCAAGAGAACCATGCAGAACAAGGGATAACTGCAGTACATGTTTGATTTTAAAGTGTATATGTCTCACTTTGCAAAAGGACAAAACAAAGACTAAGAGTAGGATTTTAAAAAAAGGGAGGGGGGGGTGTCAAGAAAAAGGCAAGAAGTGTTCCCCTAATCCTCCCTTTTTAAAACAGGTGCCAATAAAAGCTAGTGCCGTGCACACAGCCATCTATCAAAAGGATCATACCATATTAAGACCTGGAAGCATCACTGTAGCGTAGAAGAAATTGATACAGAAAAGATGTTAACGTCTCAGCAATAAAATTCTTGTTATTAACACCACAGCAACAAAAACCAAGGGGTCATCCTTTAGACAAAACTGGGTTCAACATCCATGTAATGCCATCACTATGGTGAAATAACCAGTGAGGACACATGCATGACTAAACACCAGCAGCAAGATCCAGAATATTAATGATTAACAAAAAGCAAATAGAAAAGCAAGTGGAAGACTGGTTTCTGCCTTTTAACATGTCGAGCATCACGACAGTGCCACGATTATTGGTCTTTCTCCCATTCACTTACAGTTGCCTCTCCACAAGCATTTATCCCAAACTACAGCAATAGCTGTCTAACACTATTTTAAACAATGTTTCAGGTCTTTCATGTTCCACAGAAAAGCCTGAAACTTCTAAAACAGTTAAGCAACAGTGACTAAGATAATTAGGCATACTTCACGTGATGTCCAAGATTTCTTTCTAGTCACCTTTATACACGGTATCATCCGACTGTGTCAGAACTGAAGATCAAAAAGACTTTGCTTGACTCACAAGTGACTAAGCCACGAGAAACCAGGCCTAAAGATAATAAAAACTGAGAGCAAAGAGAAGAGTTTTATCTAGTCATTACCTCATGAATGGGAGCACCTTCTAGTTTCCAGAGCATTAAATAAGTTTTCACACTTCACAGGAAGTCGAAAGCCCACAGATTAAGAGGATCTGGGGGCTCCTTTGTTATCCGTAGGCACAGGCGAAAGGAAGCAAGAAGTCCTCCTCCCGCTATGCCACCAAGCCATGGGAGGTAGCGTGAGTCAGTCTCCTCGGGGTTACCCGGCTCCCTCTTCAGAGAGGCCGTACAGCAGCCAGGCACAACTCTGCCCATAATTAAACAAGCTCAATAACAGGCACAGTGGGAGAGAAAGGAGAATCCCCAAGGCAGACTACTAACAAGGACAGCGGCTAGACAAATGGAGCATTTTCAAGACATTTTCTTAATCAATAGCTTGAAAGGAATGCTAGGCACATTGCCATTGCCATTCTGCTAGTTTATTCTGCTGAAATAACCTTTATACCTGCCTCTTTTGAAGTCCAACTGACTTGCATGTAAATTAATCTCACAAAGCAGACCTGCTCACTAATAAAGTGGAGATCCCATCTGGCAACACTAGGAAGAAAAAAAAAAAAAAAAAAAAAAAAAAAGAAATCCTGTGAATTATCTATCCATCCCAAACTTCATCACTGCATACTAGCCCTTGAAACAGTAAATGCGAGAGCCCCACGAGGCACTCACACCCTGAACTGTTGAATAGATCAGAAGCAGCATAATTAGCTATTCCCATGGCCCCTACAGCTTGATCTGGTATGAATTTGTAATATTGCCCTTCCCCCATTTCTGATAAAAGCCACACAAAGAAACAAAGATATTTAACATACTGCAGCGTAATATAACACTAAGGTTATTAAAGGAAAACTAAGGTATTAAAAAAAGTAATCTGAGAAATGAAATGCATTTAAAACTATTCCTGGAACTATTCATGGACCCAACCTCAGATCTTGTTGCAACAACATGAAAGAGAAGAGGGAAAAAAGTGATTTAAAAGAGTATTCTGGAATCCTCAAGGCAATATTTCCTATTGTGCATAATAACAGGTCACCGTCTATAAGAGACGTGCAAGAGGTAGAAGTTTAGAAGAAAGCACAGCAAAATAATCACCTAAGCTTTATTCAGCATTCTAGACAAAATACTTTAAACACTGAATGCCACATTTAAAAGTTTTAATATTGTGATTCTATTCAAACTTTTTAATGACTATCTTTAAATGTAAATTCAATTAAAAGAACAGACAACAGATACTAAATACTTCAATCAGATGAAGATAACGAGGCTTACGCTCAAAAGAGCTCACAGTCTCAAGTCCTGTTCATGCACTGAAATCCATGCAGACAGACAAGAAAAACAGTGTTGATGACTGATAAGCCAGATTGGAGCTTAAATAAGTAAAAGACTATAGGGAATAGGGCTGAGATCCTACAGATCACTTATTAGTATCATAGCAAGTTGTTAAACTCTACAGGGTGGTAGGGAAGATCACTTTGCTTATAAACTCATAGCTGCTCTTACAAAGTGCAAGAGATTCATTTCTGTTAAAATTTCTTTAGTTAAGCAGCAAGAAAAGTGTTTCCCAAGATGGGCTACTACTATGCTATTTCCGTAATTCAGAATCCATGTCTCAATTCCAATTAACTGCCTAATGGAGCAAGCAAAACAACTTTAATTGTAGGGGTTTTAAAAAGTTAAAAATACATTTAAAAAATACACACATCCACAAAGTAGAGACTATTCTGCAATGAAAATATGTACTGTAAGTCTAGTACTCACTGGACAAAACAGGTCGGAGAAGACCACTTGGAACAAGGCATTCAACAGACTTTAGAAGGAAAGCACAACTCCTTATGGTATCAAAGCTGCAGCATTACACTTAAAGTGTAGTTTAACTCGATTAGAAAAGAACACAAGGTTAATGGGAAACTTCTGTTTCAGAAATTTACATCATTTCTAATGACAGAAGCAAAACTAATCAAGGAATTTAAGCACTCTCTAGTTTGCCAAGTTAGTCCCTAACAATCTATCTGCATGTCTAGATCCATCCTGACTTCAAGGAGGCTCCCAATAACTACTGTACGCAAGACAAATTGCAAAATGGACCCTTATCTCGATCATCAAGGGGTTTTGAGCCAAAAACTTCACTGGGCATCAAAGGGTAGCTCAATCTGTGCTACTTCCTACTATCTTCGAAAAGCCATTTACCCAGTATGCATAATGACGCAAATTATTGCTCAATACATGCTCATCTTTAGGGTAATAATGTAAAATAAAGGAGAGAAACCAATTATGCTGCAGAAAAATATGCTATTTTTGAAAGTGTTTCCAGCTCCTTTTCACTACTTAACAGTACCAGTCACACTCCCACAAGCCTTCACAGATGAAAGGTGAGACAACTTCACACAGCTTGCCAGCGTTAACCCTGTTATTACCATCATCAGTAAAGCTACACACAGATTACTTCATATTACACACTTATGCAGACTTTTAATCACATTGTCCTGACATATGGTTACAGCAGCAGTTTAGCTCCTATCTGTCATCACCACAAGGAAAACATTCCCATTTCAGGGTAGTCTCCCAAGAGCAGGAACAGTTATGCTGCTACAGCAGTTTCCAGGCTTTTCACTGGCAGCTTCTCAGAGGTGAATTCTTGGCTGGGCTCAGGCTTGCTGTATTCCCCACTTGGGGTCACAAGCCCTCCTCCTGTGTGGTTTAGTCCCTGGTCTTCTGGAGCAGGGACTTAAAATCGTACACAGACAATTCTATTTGGAGGATGGGAAAGACAAAGAGACAATCTAAGAAATGTTAAAGCAAGAAACAAAACATTTTGCAGATGGTTTAGGGCCAGCCTACTACTACTCATTCAAACAAGGCAGATGAAGATACTCAAGTCCATGAACACCTCATTAGTGCATTTAAAAAAAAAAGGGCACTCAGATGTCCTGCTCCCTCCTCCTCTTCCCACGCCAAGCTTTCAATCTCTTTATAAAGAGAAATGAGAATTAGTTCAGGGGGCAAAAAAAACCCAACCTCACTAAAAAATAAAAAAGGAGACAAGGAAATCTGTAGAAATACTTACAAAAAAGATAAATAGTAAGAACTACTTTTGGCACTGCATTTTCCACACTTTAGGATTCACATGAGCACATTTACTATGAAATGTTTTCAAATATGTGCCCTACAGCCAAGGGACCACAGCACTTTAACAGCCTTTTGCACTGTTTAATACAACTGTCAGACATCTTATCCCTCTGAAGATTATGCTAAAACTCAGGTTTTGGTTGTTTTTGGTTTTTTTAAAGGTGAATTAAAGTTCTAATACTCATAATACTTCTAATTCCTTTAGCCACATTCAACTCTCACAAATCTTTCATTCTTCATAGCAAACAAAATGTGAAAAGGCTGTATTCATCCCTTTATTTATGGGTTAAAAATCAGAATCGTTAATGAGTTGAGTCATCAGCCAAAGCACCAAAGTCTGAACCACCAGGGCAATGCACACTCTGGAACTTGTCACCTGCAAACACTGATAGGATAAGACTGCTCCTGCTTGTTTTTTTTTTCCCTCTATTTGAACTCAGTGACAAGGAACTGGCCAACAACAGCATCTCTTGGAGATTTCACTGTTGTATGAGGGTGCTCACCTAGCTCAGTTTTGACATGGGCTGAATTAACACCTTATTATATTTTCTGCTTGTTTTTCATAGGTAGACACCACCACAGTTGCACAACACATTGGTTATTCCATCTGTAGTTGGGCTCATATTCTATCTGTTCCCCTCTCATTAGTTACAACAATTGTCACCCAGCCTTCTCTAGTGTTCTGCAAGATGAAATTATCAGTCATTATTTCCTCCTAATTGCAGGCAGAGGAAGAACCTCACACTGACAGCAAAACAAGCATCCCTGAAACACTCATATCCTTCCAGCACGGATTCCCAGTTTCACCTCACTTGCTTCAGTCAGCTTCTGGAAGAATTAAACTGGAAATAATTTTTAATAGGAGAATACTGTTGAAAGGACTACCTATGCGTGCAAAGCCACTCGGTATAGAGCGGGCAAGGCAGGCCGTATCGCCTGGGGGAGGATGGTGGAGAGAACATTTTAAAGCATCCTCAACTTGAACTAAGCAGGTATTAAGCTTGCTGGCATTTTCTGTACATATTCCAGTCTCTCAGAACAACGGATTATGGATTTCATGGGGCATCTCTGCTGGCAAAACCAGGTATTCAGAGGCAGGCATACTTCTTAAGTAAACTAAGTATTTCATGTCATCAACTTCATGTCTTTTGTGCTGAAAACCAAGCAAAGCAGGTGTGCTACGCTTTCATCCAACTTCAGCTGACAAAACCGGTGGTTTTAAAATTCATGTTAAAACCCCCGATAGGAGGTGGTCCTCCCTGTCCCTTTTGAGGGGGTCAAAGCAGAGACACCTCCCAGAGCATGGCAGGTTTAACACACACAGCCGGAAACAACTCCTGAAACTCTCCCAGCCGGGGATGGGAATACCCCAAGAGCTCCTAATCACTTGGAACCGTAAACAACATGGACACCATCTTCCTCTTGGAGTCCGGGCACTCGAAAACAAAAATCATCACCTCCCAGAAGCAGCAGATACGGCTCGCTTCAAGCCAACTTTTAAGAACTTCATTAAAAAAAAAAAAAAAAA
>VXBL01001750.1:149715-168057 GCA_013400195.1 Aramus guarauna
GCGCCCTTGGAGCCGCCGCCTCAGAGCAACACGCTCATGGGGTTGCCCATCGTGGCGATCGAGAGCATCCTCAGCTTCCTGTCCTACGATGAGACGAGCCAGCTCCGCCTGGTAGGGGCCGGGAAGGAGAGGGGAGGCGGCGGGGGGGGTTCCTGTCCTACGATGAGACGAGCCAGCTCCGCCTGGTAGGGGCCGGGAAGGAGAGGGGAGGCGGCGGGGCGGGCGGGCGAGCGAGGAGCCTTGCTGCGGCCGGGACCCCGGCCCACCGGGGGAAACCCGCCTCGCTGGTCGGGCGCCGCCGGCCCCGGGGCGGGAGCAGCGCTGCGAGGAGGTGGGGAGGNTTTACTTACAGAGCTTAAGTCTACAAGTGTACGAGATGGTGAGCCTGCTGCTCCAAGGACCCTACCCTATCTAGAAATAAATGTGGGACAATAAAGAGGACTTAAGAAAGCCCTTGTCTGACTGGAAGGCTGCCTGCTTCTTCCAGTCATAGTAGCAGATCTAATAAAAGATATTACCTCTACCTCCAAGCTGTAGAATGAAAAAAAAAAAAAAATAATCACAGCTGTCAGTGAGGAGATCAGTATATATCAATCTTTAACTGCCTGCATAAGGAGCCTCATGTAAACTATGACATAATATGATAAGCTGCTATCTTACTGAATTTCTTACAGGGTTGTAAATGGAATACTAGTGAGGGAATTAATGCATAGCTTACGTAACCAGTAAACTTGCATGTACTGTATTGTTTCTATTTTAAGATCTTCATTGGCCTAAACTGGATAATATTACAAGCGTATTTCTGCAGGAAATTAGACTGCCTGTGGCCTGGATCAGCAACCTGAAGTGTTGCATCCTGACTGTAACTTTAAACGAAAAGCTCTTCAAGCAGCAAATCTGTTTCTATTCATACTGCACCAAGTACACCACTACCTAAATATTTCTAGAATGCTGTCAGTTCGCTAAAGACTTTTGCTGCTTCTGTGAGTGTAGGTTGTGGATCTGTGAAAAAGATGCAGTGCTGCTTTTTTGGATTGCAGCCTCTGCTTTTGAGTACTTACAGCTTGAACAAAGGGAAGAGAAGTACGTATACTGTTTGGGTATGCTTGGTGTTTGCGTGGTCTGTATTGCAACATTAGATGCAGCCCTTTGTTGCAGCTTTCCCATTGCATTTTATAAATAGTAGCTATTGCCAGTCAATAGAAAGTTTTTTCTTTCTGTAGGGCTAAGTTAATGTTTATAAGCAATGCTTTGTCAGCAGTGAAGTTCAGAATAGGAAAGATGGTGGTGTAAGGACTAAACCAGCTGTGTAACTCTCCATGCTACTTAAGAGAGTATAAAAGTGTTGCATTTTACTTCTTATGTCGCACCTACAAGTTCATTTTTCTGGAAGAAGACTGCCCCTTTTAGAAGTTTCAGAAATATGCAAAACCAGGCTAGATAAGTATCAACTTTGACGCACACATGGAACAATAGTAGATGTGAAACAATTCAGTTGGTCTTTCCCTATTTTTAATTTTTGAGTCAGTGGCAGCCAAGAAACTTAATCTCCATCAAATTCCTTACTGTTCCCTTAAGCACATCAGAAGGCATTATGAGCATTCTTCTGAAAAGAAAGTATACTTGTCTTTGTTAACCAGCACTAACGTAAAGAATCAAAGCCCTTTTGGTTTGACCTAGTCAAAAGTGTAGCTCATAACCACATAAGCTTGATTGGCTAGGTCTTTTGGATGGCCATTCAGAACTAAAAGTGTTCTTTTGTTGATTCACTGAAGGCTGTAAACAGAGGAGGAGACTCATGTTTTACATAACTCCAGATGCTGTTGATGGAGAATTAAGGTAGCCTTTAAAAATAACAATGCCTAGGCATAAATTCATAATGAAATTTCATCACTTTCAGATTTTTAAAGGTTGCAAGTAGCCTTGGGAGACACTTGTATATTCTTGCTCTAAGATATGTCTTGCACAAACAGTAAATTTTTCTTCTCTGTGAGAACAGACTTGAGCTGCTTATCAAAGATGAATGGATGTATCTTATAATGAGTAGTATTCTGCTAAAGGTACATTGCAGGACCACGTTAATTGAATGACAGGGACTAAATTGCTTGTCTCATGCATATTAAAAATGTGCCCCAAAGCAGCCTCATTAACCCCTTAGAATGTGGCATTCCATGAGATAAAGCATCTTGAGAAGGGTAGGAAGATATGATCCAGGACATCAGTCAACCCAAATGAAGTTTGATCGTACATGCATAGACACAAAATGCGGATTCCCTAAACTGATTGCTTTGATGCATTCTCTGGATTACAGCATTGAAGGAAATGAATGTCCTAATCTCTTTTTCTGGATCACTTTAGCTCACTGATTATAATAAAAAACAAGCCAAACAAAAAAAACCACCAAAAAAACTTTGAGTTGAACTGCTGTTGGAGCTAGAGTGCATACAAGAAGACAAAGACAGGCTAATGAGTTGGTTGGGTGGGAGGACATAGAACATCAGCAAGCTCTCAGATTAAAACAGAGATAGGGACCTGCATTGTTTAGATAGAGCATAATGAGGAGCATAATCTAAGGTTTAAGATCCATAAGTTTTTTTTCTGTCACCAAAGTATCAGGTAAAGAACATTTCCTGCTTGTGATGATTGCCATTGGGCAAGGCAAGAGCAGGGGCCCCTCATTGTGCAAAGAAGCACTTGCTTTCCTGAGCATAATGCTTTCTGCTATTTCTGGTGTTACTGCATTTAAAAGCATAAAGGAAGCACCTACTGGGTAAGCAGAGAAGTGGATCTACAGTAATGAATACTGAACAGTAGGTATTCAGAACGCAGTCTTCTCTGAAATTATGCCTCGGTGCAGATCCTGAGTTCTCAAACTTTTGCTCAGATAAAGTGAATTGGAGGAAAAGCAGCAGCATTTTGCTTTCAGCTCTTTTGAATATTTACTTCATGTACTTCCTCTGATATGTAATCATAAGAGAAACACAGAAAACCCAGAAGATCATTATGTCAGAAGCTGTAATGATCTGGACAAGCTGTAGCCTAGTATGCATGCTGATGTGGAAACTAGCTATCTTGCAGCTTTTGAAGGCTTTTTTCACTGTGATTTTTGTAATGACTTACAGAAGCTCTGGATTTTTTTACCTCAATGGGATAATAATGAAATTCTTATATTTCAGTTTCTTTTCACTCACATGTCTGAGCTTGGAAATGCACTTCCATTCAGGCTATTGCTACAGCAAGCATGATTAAAAACAAGGAGTCTACAACCTCCTTCCATGAACACTCTGAACAGAAGGTTATCTTGGATTCTGTCACGTGTCAGAAGTGTCTTAGATTCTGCAGCAAACTTGTGCGCTTTTTTTTGTACGGCACAAAGAAGGCCCGATAGCCTTTGGACAGCATGGCTTTAATCTTCCCACAGTTTCAGTAAATCTGTATTTACAGGCATTCCTATTTTAAAGCTTCTTGCTGAAGTCATCAACATTTTGTCACTTACTTTACCCTAGAAAGGCAGTATGAAACATGATGTCCGTGTAGCCTCTAAGAAAAAGAACATATATTTAATCTAAATACTCTAGGATGTTTTTATCTCTGTTTTGATATTGGTTATCTGTTAGTGAAGCTTGGAAGACATGAGACATGCTTGAGGAAAGGGAAGCTGGTAGTAGTCATCTAGTAGATTGTGTCAGTTTAGTTTGTTTACAAGTGAAGTGGAAAATTAGTTCTTTCATAGAAACTGTTACTGCATATAGTTCAGAATGCTAAGAAGCAACCACCTTCTCATTCTGTTTTTCACATGGACTTGGAATAACTTTCTAACACTGAAAAATTGGACATGCTGTCTGGTTGGACTTGACATTTGAAGAAACTGGGGCTCTTTTGGCTTGATGGCTAGAACAAGAAAATATTAACAAAAATTGCAGACACAAATATGAGCAAATTTAACTTTACTTTCTTATGGTCCATTGAATAGCTAGTATCAAACTGTCTTGGACTAACATGAACACTTAAAAGTGTAATGATGCTACTTTGCATATGAGTGCTGACTGTGCAGTCTAAAAGAGATATATCATTCCTATAAATAAGACTGTCATGTGGTTTAAATGGTGACATCGGGAACCAGCTGAGAATTAAGAGGTGATTGGTAAAATAAGTTGCAGACACACGCTTTTGGTACCTGTTATCTGTTCAGTGTTTGGGTTCTAGACTGATTATTGGCACAAATATGGGTAATGTCCAGAAATTGGAGCAAATAGTTCTTTATGCTGCATAGTGTAAACAAATGAGTAAGATTTTAAAAACTCAGCGTTTAAGAAATCTAGTGTTACCCATTGCAACCTACTCTTGGATGTGGGCTTCAGCATACTGAAAGGTCCTCGCTGCCACCAGGTGTCAGTACGCACATGACGAAAATCACTCTTTCTGTGCTTCCTCTGAATTTGTAGCTCATAGTGTGTCTAGGATTGTTTTTTCTCTCGTGCTGAATAATCGCTTAGCTAACAAAGCCCTTGTGCAGGTAGTAGTTCCTAGTTCAGGGAGTTGGTAGCATTAGAACTCCAAGCAAGCTGTTAAGTCTTGTACTCAAAAATGGTATCAGATCTCGGCATCCCTAATGCGCCTAATATCTGAGAAGAAATGTGACCATTTCCTCCTTCCTGTAGTTGAAGAGCCAGTATTTTTTTTTGTATACACTAGAAATGATTTAGCTGATTCTAGTGAATGTGGGGAGAGAAGTATACTCAGACTGTACCTCTGTACTTTGTCTGATCATTCTCCTTTGAGTGTTAACGAGGATCTAATGCAAAGAAGCACAGGGGGATCTACAGCAGTTACTTAATAGTCTGTTAATACAGATCTGTTTGAAAATGGTCAGTTCTTACTCACAGAACTTAAATTAGCAGTGACTAGAGGAAGACTCACAGAGAGTAAAACTTCTTTAAGTAGTGCCTTCTGTATAAATGGAAAATAATTGCAGGATTTTCTAGAAGTGAGAATCTTCTTCCTCAAGGTATAAACTATGTAGATTTCAAAGTTATGAAATAAGTGTGGGGAAGGGGATGTGTTTTGGGTTTTTTTGTTTAAAACAAAACAAACCAAAACACTCCAAGCTAATCCATTGGGAAGTGGGGTCACAGTGGGAGTTGTGCACTTGAGTGGAAAAAAATAACAATTTCAAAGGACAGTTGGTTCACTGAGCTCTCGCATCTTCAGAACTGAATTGCAACTGCTTTAAACTTTTGCACAAGATGACTTTGTCTTGTAACTGGTTACTTTGTGAAGGTTTCAATTTAGCAGTTTATTATGTTTTCTGCAGCTGTTAATGACCTTTCTCCCTAAATCTGTGAAAAACATTTAAGTTACTGGTATCCAACATTGCAAATAAATGAATCTGTTGAACAGTGAAGAAAATACTTTTTTTTAATATGAAAAGGAATCTTGCTTCACGTGCACTGTATTGCAAAAGCTTTTAAATTTAATTTTGGCTGTCTTCAAAAACATGAGCCCTAAATGCTGAAGGAAAACCATCATGATTTCTTGTTTTTAAAGGCTTCTTTTTGAGACTACAAAATATTAACTTGATTTGCCAGAATCACTGTGGAGGCCAGGTTAAAAGCCTGGCACAGGCATTTGCAACTTCCATTGAAATCAGAGGAAAAATTGTGTCTGTTTATATGTGAGTGGAATTCAGCCTGCTGTCTCGTTAGGCAATATCAGGGGATTAATTTGTGACCTGTGTGGAACATAGCTGCTCCTTTTTGGAGAATCATGACCATTGTTAAGAGATGGTGATGCCTTAAGCTCAACTGCAGTTTCTGCTTCTTGAAATGGAGCAAAAACTAATAAGAGAATCTTTTACTACCCAGCAAGTATGGATAAGATAATAGTAAAAGTGACTTGTGGCCTTAATTGAGCCTTAAGTTTTTCTTTTTACTTCAATACAGGTTTGTAAGCGAATGGACTTGGTTTGCCAGCGAATGTTAAATCAGGGATTTCTGAAAGTGGAAAGATACCACAACTTGTGTCAAAAGCAAGTTAAAGCTCAGCTTCCAAGGTATGTACCAGTTAAAACTGTAGTTAAATTTAAATGTGCTAGATTCTTCTAAGCAGAATATTGAAAAGGAATTTCTTGCTAGCTAATTCAACTTTTGTATCTTGAAAATTTGAATCACATTTGGTTTAACTTTTTTTTTTTCCAAAAGCACCTTGAACCTAAGATCTAATTACAAAATAATGGCGTGGATGAATGTAAGTTGTTGTATACTGGGAACTGGAATATTGGAAAGTGTCTCCGGTATTTTATACAGAGAAAAGAAGAGTGGGTCCTGTATTACTCTTTTGGCGAATCAAGAAAGACTCCTAGGAACGAATAAATGCCATTTCTTTTCAGGACCGACTGCCTTCACTGATGATTTATCTACAACCGCTTAAAAAAAAAAAAAAAAAGCAAGATTTTCCAGGGCCAAGGATTAAACAGGGAAAAGGGAGGGACGGTTTGACATGTGGGTATTACTGGGAGCTAGTGTCTCACTAAAGCAATGTCTTTTCTCTTCTTTCCGGTGACTAAGTGCAGCTGCCGCTATGTCCTACCAGATTTCCCAGAGTGAAGCAACTAAATTCTACTTACTGTAGAGATACTTTGTCAAAAGAGCTTGTATCTCAACCTAAACTTTGTAGCAAGCAGTGATATAACTGTAGGGGGTGTGTTAAAAATACTCACACTGACTCCATGTCTACTGCTAGTTAGTACTGAAAGCTTGTTTTTAAATAGTCCTAAATTACATATAGAGTTTTTGGGTCACAGAAGATGTAGTAATTATTTAGAGAACAAATTTTGTCTACGAAAGCGTAGTGTGCTATTACTAGCTGGTTTTCTATCTGTATCGGTTTCTTTCCATGAAGACAGAACTAATATTAGTGGTTCCATTTTCAAACCTCAGAAGGTTTTAAGAGTGAAATTAACTCGAGCGACTGTTATAGTTTCATTTTTGTTGACTCATTGTTAAATCTGTGTCATTTAATGGTCTGTCTTCCAGACGGGAGTCTGAAAGAAGAAACCATTCATTAGCTCGTCATGCAGACATCCTTGCTGCTGTAGAAACGAGACTCTCTCTGTTAAATATGACTTTCATGAAGTACGTGGATTCCAATCTCTGTTGCTTCATACCTGGAAAGGTAAAATGTAGACTATATTATGCGAATGTATATCGGTGTCTAAAAAATATGATTATGTAACTTAACCTGGGATAAATTTATATAATGCATGTATATATACTGTGTTTCAGATACTTGCAAACACAGACATGTGCCAATACTCTCCTACAACAGGCAGTATGAAATGAGTGAACCAGACTACATCTAAATACTAATTATTTTAAACTTGATTTCCATTTTTCCTTAGATTCTTTCTTAATTCTGACGTTTGACTTGTGACATGTACATCCTATACAATCTTACGAGAAACACATGATATGTATGGTTTCATTCTGAATTTTAATTGTACAAAACAACTGGAGGCCAGGTCTTCAGAAGATGTAGTGATTGAGACTACGTATAACACTAAGCTCTCAGTCAATCAGGAAGATTTTAGGCACCTTTTTTAAGGGTTTGAATCCTTCGGATTAATTGAATTAAGATATTTATTATGTGGAAGCACTGTTCAGTATTACAGTGGATGGGGTGTTTTCGTACAGTAGGTGGAATTAGTTTTAAATGTAGATAGTGTGTTAAATATTAATGCTACTGAGCAATTCTGGTGTTTCAGTATACTACCTCAACATGAAATATAAATTATGCAAGCAAGATGTACATTGGAGACACCACTGTTTAATGAGCTGTGAAAACAGAAGTGCACAGAGGAATTGACAAAATCATGATCTGAGGAAGACTGGTACAGGTCAGGGTTGAAACAAGATCTGTGATCATTAGTCTATGCTAATGTTATACACTAATCAAGTCAACACTCTTGTTGACTTGATATTTAATTTAAAAATCATTATAGTTTAATATATTTATGCTTATTTGACTATATATTTTTATATATCCTGTGTATTTTAAAAAAAAGTAATGCAACATAAGGTCAAATAAACTTAAATACTTGATACTGACATAGTAAATGGAATACTTCAAAGAAATGTTGCCTTCTTGTTTTGAACAGTAGATGGAAAGGCAAATCGCAATCGAGACCTGGGATGTGCAGGAGTTGGGCAAGTGAGCTTGCCAGCCATTTTCCTTGTGGGCAATGAGTCCTAAAGACCTTGTTTGTATTGTGATATAACAGCTATATTTTTTTTTTGTGTGTGTATGAGCTTGCTGGCACTGCTGTGCTCTCAGCACAGTTACCAATTCACCAGAAAATCCTATTTTGGTCAGGCAGATTCAAGGCTTAGTGTTCATTTATGGTCTCTGGTTTCCCCCCACCTGCCCTGCTCCCCTCAGGAAACTTCATTTGAATGAAGCTGCCACAGAATTGTCAAGAAGTGAATTTGTATTAGAGTATGTGAATCCTGATTTGTGGCACAGCTTACTGTGTGGAGGTTCCTGGTGATAGCAGAGCGCTGCTGCAAGATTTTCTGTTGAGGATTGCAGGAGAATGCTTTGAGGATGTTGTTGCTAACAGGATATAATGTGGGTAAAATTAGAGTATTCTTTTGTAAGCTTGTTGTGTGATGAGACTTTAGCTAACCTTCCTTTATGAAAACACAAGATGCAACTGTATTGTCTCACTTATGTTTCTAAGTCCGTAAGATCTGTGTTCTTCAGGAGACTCTCCAACCATTCTTAATCCTGTGCAGGATACCTGTGTCAGTAGTTGGGTAATAAGCAACCAGCACACCTATCTTGACCTGTCTCAACCTGTAATTCGTAGATTAGCGAGACATCTTCCATCTCTCTGTATCTGTCCTCACCAAAGGGCTTGTCAAACCTGTTAAAAGGGTGCTTATGTTCTCTGTTGGTAATGGACTGATGCTTTATAAATTAATCTATTTTGGACTTACCCTGAATTTGCAATATTTTGAGTGTATGCAAGTGGACTCAAGTAAATATTTACAGCTCTTCAGACTGACATAAGGATAATTCTTGCTATTCCATTCATGTGTTTCTGATGCCTCATAACTGGCTGGGGGAGTGACTGTTCTGCAGAGTGGCTTAGAGTATCTTGCTTCAGGTTCTTTAAAAAGAAATGAGTATACTCTGCTGAGTATAGATTATATAACTTAGAACTCGAGTATGGATGCAGTAAACCAGAATTTCACACAATGAGCATTTTTTCATGAGTTTGAAGAGAGTTGTTGTGATAGATCAAGTGAATAGCTTCTCTGATGTATCATGAACACCATTTCAAAAAACTGATCTGGAACTGAAGCACACAGTGGTGTGCAATAGGTATGTAGTAGAAGGCCCTGAATATGCCAGAACTAGAATGATCTGAAATAATCTTGCCTTAATCAGAAAATCCTAATTCTTCTTAAATGTTTTAGGTAATAGATGAAATTTATCGTGTGCTAAGGTATGTAAACTCTACAAGAGCTCCTCAGAGAGCTCATGAAGTTCTTCAAGAACTAAGGGATATTTCCTCCATGGCTATGGAATATTTTGATGAGAAGATTGTTCCAATACTGAAAAGAAAGATGCCTGGGTCAGATGTATCGGGACGTCTGATAGGAACTGCCCCAGGTATTAATTCCAATGTATAGTTAAGTTTTATTTAGTTTTTCTGTAAAAATTCACAGCACTGTGTATTTTTAAAGCTTCCTCCCTTAAATGCAAGTTTTATTACATAAATATTGATGATACTTGTTTCTTAAGAATGCTAACTGAAATTCATTTGCTTGGAAATTTAAGGAGCCTTTGTACTACCAAAAGAACAGTCACTTGAATGTATGTTAGAATTATGCATAGTGTGTATTCATTAAACAAACGCTTTTGTGCCACCAATGAATGAGACTTTATCATTGCACTTGGTTGAAATTTGGTGTATGAGATGACAACTCAATGTCTTTTATTTTTAGGAGGATCAGCAAAGAATTAGCCTAAGCTGTTGTAGAACATACTTGTATGTGCTTTTTTCCTTTCCTGGGGCACTAAATAGTATAAATATACATAAAACATATAAGTATTTTGCTTGTTAGTGTATACATTACACTATAAATATAGGTAATAGTGAAAAGGCAATTAAAATAACATTCTATCAATAAACAATTAAACTGGTCCTTCATAAACTCTGTCAGACTTTCCAGAACTTTTGTGAACCAAAGTCTAATGTAGTTGCCTCATATAATGGCCAAAAGCAAAATGTTATTAGAACTGTAGTGTTTTTATTGTGCTGAACATCTTCATGCTTCTTATGAACTGTGAAATTAACTCTCTGAAAGGATAACTTAATAGAATTTTTTTTTTTTTTAATAAATTACATCTTGAGCAAAAATGATAGGCCTAACTGTAGGAGCTGCTGCTTGTTTCTGGTATGTCCCATCCATCCTTTTAGCCATAAGTGTGTATACCACCTCTTTTAATTATACCTCAACTCATTGAATCTCTTCCTTCTGTTGAGGAAGTATTGCCCAAAACCATAATTGATGTCAGTTGGCTTTTCAAGGCCAAGGCTTTATGTGGCATAAAAATGCTTTTCTTGTCTTGATGGAGGAGCATAACCTTTCTAACGGCAAGCCTTTGGTGTCACATAACTGTAGCTATGCTGGCATCTTCAAGAAAAAAAAAAAAAAAGAGGAGGAGGAAGATGACTCATCTAGGCTGTTCCAGAGTGTTCTTTGTAGCACTGAAAAGTTGCATCTTACTTGCACAGCATTGCCGGAAGAATAAAATGATAGAAAAAATAATAGATATCTTTTATGATAGAAAAAGGTGAAAGAAATTATACAGTAGCTGTTAGTCTCCTTAATTTGCAGGAACTTTATTAAAATCAACATTCCCAAGCTCAAATTCCAGTATGGCTTTGGTACTTAGGAAGAATGATTCTAAAGCAGCATGAAAAATAAATTCCTTCCTTCTAAAAAATTAGTTAAACTGAAATATCTTGTTAAGCCCCAAACCACAAAAAAAATTGAACTTTGGTTGTCTACAACTAAGCAAATTTTACTGCTCTGTTGAAATATATTCATTTAATATGCCTATTCTGTAATAAGTTATTCATAGACATGTTATGGGGTTAACATCTTAACATCTGTATGGAACTTTTGATACAGCAAAAAGAGGGGGCTTATATACAGAAAATGAATGATGAGCTATTTTCCAGACTACTGAAAATATAGGTATTTTGAATTAAACTAACTGTGCTCTGAGATACTGTATGTTCTTGTTAGATGCTTAAGTGGTGATAAATCTGTTTACATGTTCACGTAACTTGCAACCAGCACTCAGATTCCTGTTTGGGGAGTAGGGATAAGTAAAATAGGAAAACTGGGACACAATTTTTACCTTAAAGTCGTAGAGGATTAATCACAGTTTTCTCTGAAGTTCCAGGGCCTTCTGCCGCACTGACAACAATGCAGCTGTTCTCCAAGCAGAACCCTTCAAGACAGGAAGTCACCAAACTCCAGCAGCAAGTAAAAGCGAATGGCACGGGCTTGACAGCGCTAAAGCGGGAAATCTCAGAGCTTCGCATCAAAGTGCAAGAGCAACAGAAACAACTCCAAGATCAAGATCAGAAACTGCTAGAGCAAACCCAAATCATAGGTGAACAGAATGCCCGACTGGCTGAGCTTGAACGCAAGCTGCGAGAGGTGATGGAGAGCACAGTAGGAAATTCTTCAGGTTCTGGCTCAAATGAACAATCTCCTAGAAAAAGGAGGAAGGCGGTTGAATCCACAGACTGTCCTAGGAAATCTAAACGCCTTCGAAACAGAAAATAATTTGGGAGTAAATGACACCTTCAGGAGGATACACTGCTTTAGTAGCCCAAGCAGGTCTGCTTGTTTGGATACCGTGACTAGCTTCATGGTGTCACTTAGGCTGCTGGCTCTTCAAAACACCACTTAGACTTGAACAGTAATTTTCTTTCATTGAGACTTTTCCCCTGCTTTCTGTATGGGTGGGCCTAATGCACAGAATCTTTATGATTTGCAATAGATACATACTAACCAGACCTGCTCTGTTATGTTTTGAAGGGTTAATCTTTTTTTTTTTTTCTGTGCAGATGTGTTTAAAGTAAACTTATTTGTGTTTATGCATATGTTCACATAAAATCTTAAATAAATTCAGTCTTAACTGACTAAAAAGTTAAGCGTAAAAACAGATGTCCTGTTCACTTGAAGGAAAGATCCACTTTTAAAATCTTGTTTTAGAGAACTTGACCTTTTTTTGTTACAAGTGACCTTGTCTGGAATGTCTGAAAAGTAGTTAATACTTTTTGGGGATCTCTATAATGAGTAAAACGGACTTCTTAAGCTACGGTATTGGCTATATATTTTTGTAAACCTACAAGGAAGGGCCTTCTATCCAGTCTTCACATGCACACACCCTGGGTCTAGGTTTTGGGAGCCATATTCTACATTTGCATGGATAGATGCATGTACAGCTTAGCCTGCTAAAAACACTTGCCTGAAATTGTTCTTAACTCTGGGAGAAAGAGCATAGAGACCTATAAAGCAATATCTTTGTTCCTCAGCCATGACTTAGCGGATGCTTTCAGCACAACTGCTTTCTTACAACAAGGTGGTCTTACAAAGTTTGAACCCAGGCTGTCTGCCACTTGCACTGCCTGTGAATTGCAGGTATCGTTAGCCAACGCTGGAGAATTAAGAAGCTACCTATGCATCACTTGATTCATAGGCCAACATCTAATAAGTATCAGACAAACTGTCCCTACAATAACCGAGCTCAGGGGGACATCATTTGAATGAAATGCTGTATTATGAAAAAAACTTAAACTATTCTGTGTGTATGTGTTGGGGGTGGGTGGGATGGAAATTTCTCTGTAACACTGATGACAATATTCTAAGCTTTCCTTATCCTAAAAGGTAAATGACTTCAGACAAAGCTTTAATTTCTTTTGCACTTCTGTTTTGAGCTTGTAACTGGAAAAGCATGTCTTGCACTGTTCAGTCTCTCCAGTCACTTTAACAACCTCAGAGTTGTGTACAGTGATTTTTTTCCCCCATCTGTATATTTTTGGAACCTCATACAAATACCATTGTCTTTTGTTTTAATGTACTAAACTATGTAGCTTTATTATTTGACTTATGTTTTGGGTTTTTGGGTTGTTTTTTTTTAATCAGCTGCTGCTTTGGGTTTAGGTGGTTCTGAATTCAACTTGGTATGGCAAATGCTGCATTTGTAGGTGTTCAAACTCTTGATATTATTACCATGGGTTAAAGTGCAAGTTATTCTTACATTTTCTATGGCTGTCAGCATAAGGTAGTGGTTGTATTTTAATCACCAAGCAAGTTGGAAATTGTCTGGTCAAATGTCATGTAATTGTGGGAAACTTGACATTTTTCCTGAAACTTCAGCTGCAGTCTTTACTTCTAAAACATATTAGCTCATATCAGAAGTAACATTGGAAATGCCAAATTTTTGGCAGACATTTAATTTTCAAATAAACTTGTTGGGTAGTTTGAGTCTTTAAAAAAAAAAAAAGTCATGTTTCTTAAGGAGAGCCTCAAGGGAAGTGATAAAAGGTTGTCTGGGGAAAGGTTCAACTGCTAAAGGAGTATTTGTTCTTACTGGTCTTCCATGGCTCAGAGTATTTTACTGTTAAAGATCTCCTTAAGATAGGTATCTGCTGTTCAGTTTAAAAATACTGGCATATACTTTATCTTTTAAAAAATAATAATTTTGAATCAAAGGGTCAGCATGATAGCTATAATTACTGCGTATCATTTGATACAAATTCATTTAATGGTTATTCATGATGACAAAGTCATATAATGGTCTAATTACCTGATATTTGCGGTTAAATGCTTCTAAACAAGTACAAACCTGTGAATTGCATTTACTGAAGAAGTTTATTCATGCATCTCAATATCTTTCACTTTAGTTTCTTTATTAATTTCTAGATGCAAGCAATTTACTCCCCCCTTCACAATATACAAATAGTTTGAGGTCATTGGAGGGTACCATTTATTTATATGTTGGTCAATCTCTAGCTGTGTGTAAACTGAGCTGGAAGGAACACCGGCCTATTGTTACATGAAACATCCTCTCTGAACAGTGCCAACTTGGAACCTTCAACTCAAGGAAGTATCACATGCTGCAAGTTTGCAGGTGCATCCTGACCTTTTGCATCCTACCAAGAACAGTAAAATTGAATGAGGCCCACCAAACCTCAGGGGCAGAGGGGATGGTTACAAGCAAGCTCTGAGAAAAGCTATAACAAAGGTACACTGCTACTTCATTTTCACTTCCTGGGGAGGGAGACAGGCATTGGGCTGGAATATATGTCAGTGGTATAGATAGAATGTAGAAAACAGAGTATAGTAGTAAAATAATAGAGAGAAAATAGCTGGAACATTAACTTCTGACACCATATTGTCCCTTATTAAATAAAAAAGGTGCATTTTGCAATACGTGAACAAGCTGATAAATAGCCTTAAGTAAAACTAAATCACTTTTGACTGTAAATTTATATGGAAATTTACATGAGTTAGTATATCAATCTCAAAGTACAGTGTTAGTAGTGATAGGGGAGTCTATAATCTGTGCAAGGGAGAACCTCAAACTAGTTTACAAAGTTATGTGAAAAATCATTTTATTTGCAGCCAGCTATCAGATTGTAGTGTTGAGCTTCAGTGCTTGTAGCAAGGGCTGAAACTGAACAGCTCAGGGTTGAAAGAAAAAGGGATAGTGCTTATCTTTCATAGTTTCTTAAAACAGCTTAAAACTACTGAGGTTAGCTTTCCTTCTTTTTGAGCTGCTTTTTTTTTTTTTCTTCTTCCCTAAAACCAGCAGCTTGCTTTGTAAACTGCTTTTTGTTTCATAGTAGGGTTGGGGATTTTTTACAAATTTGTGTATCTAGTGAAAATGGTATCAGAAGATACCGCAGCGGTACTTTTTTGAGGGAGAAGCTGTCTGCATGCAGGTCTTGCTCCCCAAATTGAACAACTTGTATGTAAATGCAGTATGCCAGCACCCTCTAAACAAGAGCCAATGGATGTAATAGGTGGAAGCCCTGAAGGAAGACAGACTGCCTCCTCGACAAGATAAATTTCTCAGATTAAAAAACAGAGAAACAAATGCGGACTTCAATCTGTGACACTCTCAGCATAGCACATTAAATTAACCACAATAGTTCATAAATAGTATGAGGATGCCTTCACATAATTTCTTAACATAAAAGGTAAGGCCGTATTGAACAGAAACCTAGTTACTCTTATTGAAATCTAATTCCCACAGTTAATTGTGGAAAGTGCTAAGATTGCCTAAGGAATTTTCAACATCGAGGGCCTCCTGAAAATAGGATGTAGTTAAATGTGTCTTCAGACAGGAGAGGAATACCTGATTTCTTGGTGTTCCTGATTAAGAAGGTAACTGGCAAATTACAGTGATAGATTATGATGTTACTCATCAGTAAATTCAGTTTGGAGTATTTTATGGTAACGTGTCTGTTAGTTGTGAACTGTTCTGATACTTTCCAATTCCATTCCTGTACTACTTTGCACGGTACCTGGACCAGCTCACTTGTCTGTGTGCCCTGCACTCATGCCATTGTGCTTACTGGATCTCACCTTCCTGGTTGGATGGGGATGCGCTGCCAGCTTTGGTTTCCGTGTAACTGAACACTGTAGGATTTTTGTCCTATCCTTGTGCCAGCTGAAGACTCCCTAGGTACTGGATCTCTGCTTTCGGAAGGGAAAATGTCAGGTACAAAAACTTAGCTTGCTGAGGACCAAATAAATCTGGATTTGTTATATGCTTAAACCAGAACGACTTGGTGATTAAATAGGAAAAACACTTGGCACTTCAGGACACTTGGGCAATTAAATTTTCCAAAACTTTCCTATTTAATATTTTTCTGAGTTATTTAAGCCTTGTTTGGCTGCTATGGAATGTTTCATTTATAAATCTGGGATCTTCTATTTAATTACCCTACTGAAACTTCTGACCATTTACAAACCTATATACGTTTGCAATGGCGTAAACCTGCCTGCCTCTCTGTACGGAACTCGTGATACTGTAATGCTCCTGTCAACAGCTGCAACCTTTCTTGCCAGCAGCCTCCTTCATGGGAAGGCAGGACCCTTCCCATGGGTGCGAAGGTCTTTAGCTCAGTGATGGATAGCAGTGCTAATATTTGAACTGCAGCAAGAAGGGAATGCTTCCAGAAACATTACATGTAGTGTTTAGAGTGCAGTTCAGCAAAACACTTGTGATCCTGGCAATTTCACAGTCAGCTTCTGCAGTGGTAACTCAAAGCACTTCCTGGTTCATTGTGAAGTGGTCACTGAGCAAGAAGTAAAACTGAACATTCCCTGCAAGGACAAAATGCGTTGGTGAAATCTAAGCATCTGTTTTACCTTCTATGCTGCACTAGTCCTCACAAAGTCTCCAAAATCCAGATCGTGTGACTAAGGGAAAAGCTGTGAATAAACTTTTCCATCTCTCCTCTACTTGCTCCCTTTTTTAATTCTGATTTTTTTAGTTCTAATTCACGGGTGCAGATTAAAAATGCATGCAAACAAAAATATTCATGAAGCTGTTACATTTTATAGATCCTGTGCTTTGTCCGTTACTTTAGATTGTAAACATTTTCAAGCAGGGATTGTATTTCCCCTACGTTTGCACAGTTGCACATGGGGCTTTTAGCAGCTAGTACATATTAGCCTTTTTTATTCGTTATTTACTAATAAATTTTAAGTGATGCATCATAAACCTTGAGATATTCATATTACATTAATAGATAAGGTATAATTTCCTTTGTGATAAGTTCATCTGTTGTTTTTATCACTATTATTTAGAGTGGATTTATGGACAACTAAAATTCCAAGTAAGTAGCCATTCATCTTCTACATAAAATAATCTTTGTAACTGAACTGTCTGCAGTCAATATTACATGAGAAATAGATGCAAGGACAGATTAAATGGAGTTTAGTTCTTACAGAGGAGTTTGTCAAAGAAGTTCTTAAAGTATCTTACCACAAAAAGTGAAGAAAATGGAGGTCTTGGCACAGGCCTTTTGATATGTAGTTAAGTATCTTTAGGCAGCTTGTAGAAATTTAGACTTTGGACAAACGATAGCTAGTCCTTACAACCACGCATCTCCTACCTTTGGAAAAGAAAAAGTCTGTTTTGAAGAGCTGCTCATAAGATGCTGTTTCTGTTTCCAGTCTCAAGAAAGCGATTCAGAGGAGACTGCCCGGCCACCTGCGGTGGCTTCTGGTCAGGTTGTCCCCACAACTGAGAGAGGCAGAAATCTCGCAGACAGCTAAACCTGTATGAACACGATTAAAGGCGGCAGGAAGCACGGCAGGGCAGGCGGGGTGCGTGAGCGCCAACCCGCTGAGGCTTCGCCCGTCCCGCTTCTGGGCGGCCAGCTCGTCCTCGCTGACACGGCGAGTGATGGAGGGCGCCGCGGCTCCGGGGGGCAGGGACAGCGGTGTCAGCCGACAATTTTCTCTCCCTCCTTACACTGTGAGCTACGCACGCAACGTTATTAAGGGCACGCAGAGCGCGGGCAGCGACATTGCGGGTTTGAGAGGCTCGCTGCCTCCCCGCGCTCCGCTCCCCTCAGGCGGCAGCGCGTCACGGCCCCTCGGGACCCCCCTGCGGCCGCCCAGGGCAGTCAGTCCCGCCGCCTCCTGCGGGGAGGCCGGGGGGCGGCCTGAGGGACCTGTCCCTTGAAGAAGGGGACACACGCGACTTTCCCCCGGCGGAAGCGGGGGCTGAAGGGCGGCCCTTGCCTTCCCGGCCGCCACCCCCGGACAGCCGCGCGGCTCCGCCCGGCGGAGGTGACAGGGACCAAGAGCAGCCACCGCCCAGCCCCTCAGGCGACAGCTTCGCCGGGCGCCTCGCCCCGCCCCGCCCCGCCCGGCCAGGCCCACGCCGGCCTGCGGGGGGCGAGACGCGGCGGCGGCGGCTGATCCGTCAGCCCCGACAGCCGGAAGTAGCCAATGGGAAGAGAGGACGGGGTGGTGGGCGGGACGCTATAAAGTGCGGTGCCGAGGAGCGCCGTGAGCTGCTTGTTGCGGAGCGCAGCGGAGCCGCGCGGTTGAGCGGACGGAGGGGCTGGGCGGTGGGGGAGAGCCGCGCTGCCGGGATGGGTAACACCGTTGCCAGAGAGGATTTCGAGTGGGTCTACACGGACCAGCCTCATGCCGACCGCCGCAAGGAGATCCTGGGTGAGAAGGAGGGGTGGCGGCGGTGCCACCCGCTCCTTGCCGCCGCCTG